>ML242083.1:0-67022 GCA_005239495.1 Nicotiana undulata
TTTTATATGGTTAGACTCGTGAGTGAATAAGGGTTCAGAAAATATAAATTTTACCCGAATCCGGGACGTGGGCCCGAGGGGCGTTTTGGTCAAATTTTCTAAATTCTCGTATTAGTTTTGAATTAATTAGTTATTTGATTTCTTGAATTTATATTTACATTATACCATCGAATTGAATAGATTTGGTCCACCCGGAGTTGGATACTCGTGGAAAGAGCGTGATTATTGATTGATTTGCACAGTCGAGGTAAGTGACTTGCCTAACTCTGTGTTGGAGAATTTCCCTTAGGCATTTTACTGGTTTTTTCTATAAAAACCCCGTGTACGTGAGGTGACGAGCGCGTGCACGGGATATTTTCACTGAAGTTTCATAGTTCTTTCTACAAAATTCTTCCTTTTCAACTCTATTATTACTGTTATCATTTAAATTGCATAATAACTTAATATTTATCATGGTAAATTTCTAACTGATTTTCCAGTCGTTACTATTCTTTGAAAATGATTTAATGATTTTACTTTGAGATTTCCAACTGGTTTTTCCTCAAACCCTAAACTACGTTATTTGGAGATTTACTTTATATTACGTATAAATACAGGGATTGCGGGTATAGACTTGAGCCTTTCCCTCATTTTGTATTGCATACAGGGATTGCGGGCATAAACCTGAGCCTTTCCCTCATACTGCATTGCATACATAGGGATTGCAGGAAGAGACCTGAGCCTTTCCCTCATTCTGCATTGCATACAGGGATTGGGGGCATAGACCTGAGCCTTTCCCTCATACTGCATTGCATACATAGGGATTGCGGTCATAGACCTAAGCCTTTCCCTCATTCTGCATTGCATACAGGGATTGTGGGTATAGACCTGAGCCTTTCCTTCATTCTACATTGCATACAGGGATTGCGGGCATAGACCTGAGCCTTTCCCTCATACTGCATTTCATACATAGGGATTGCGGGCAGAGACCTGAGCCTTTCCCTCATATTGCATTGCATTGTACCTTTACTTTCTTACAGAGCTTTATATATATTGCTTTGATCAGTGCATTTGATTATACCGTTTCTTGCTAGTCTTTACTCATAATTTCTGATCGATTATCACTTGCTTTACTTACTTGTTCTCTATATCGGTTACTTTGCAAACCTCAGTAGGGCCTCTACCTGACCTCGTCACTACTTGACTGGGGTTAGGCTTGGCACTTACTGGGTACCGAATGTGGAGTACTCACGCCCTTCTGCGCATGTTTTCCCCATGTGCAGATCCAGGTCCTAGTACGCGGTATCTCAGCTAGCCAGCAGCAGCAGTATCAGGAGACTCGAGGTATAATCTGCAGCGTCCGCAGATCTCTGAGTCCCCTTCCTATCTTGAAGTTGTAGTACTTGTAGATGAAACTATACGGTCTTTTCTTTTCCAGTTGTACATATGGAGCAGTAGAGTAGCTTGTGATGTATGGTGATATTCCGGGTTCTAGGTAAAGTAACGGTTAATGCCGAGCGGCGTCGACTTTATTATGATTTATTTCACTTACTGTTATTTTACCTGTTTTATCTAAATTTCGCTTAAGTAATAGGCTTACCTAGTCGTCTAGACTAGGTGCCGTCACGAGACCCAGTCGAAGGGAGAATTAGGTCGTGACAATGTTAAAGGAGTACGCTTGACTTTTTGGGATGAAAACGAATAATAGTTCTTGTAAAAGATCTCAAATAACCGGGGTATAAGTGCTAGAGAATATAAGGATCTCTAAGGTACGGGGACAAAAGGTTTGGATGTAAAGTTTGAATGAACAAAAGAGGGGGTATTTATCGTTTTTCAACGACGGTTCGCATCCAGAAGTGGCCAATCGGCAACTGACAAGCATTTAATGCCATTAAGACTTGACTGACAAGACGTTTCATTTATTTTACCACTTCTGTCGCAGGGTATCGAAGTAAGAATCCGATGCTCATGTCATTTCTCTTCGTCTACTCTCTGAAAAATTAGGGGATTATCTGTATACGGTCGTAATTGAGCTCACCTACGACATGGTAGGTCAGGCTTGAAACATGGCAATAAAGGAGTGAAGATCGACCCTAAGTCCCACCGGGCTGGAACCGGGGGTCAGAACGCTTGCCATAGAGAATATCGAGGCCGTGATCCCAAAATCGATCCTAGCCCGAACTAGCTCGAAGAAACATTGTTAGCATAACCAATAGAAGACTGAAATATCCGTGACCGGTCGGATATTACGGCGGGAATCTCGACACTTATCACTAAGGAATCGACAATCAACAAATCAAGAGATTTTTTACCTTTTATAGAATTGTATCTAAAGTAGGACTCCTCTACTATATAAATGGGGTTTGACAATTCGTTTAGGAAGTTGTAACACGCATTCCTAAGCAATACGTTATTGTTTCTCTCTTTAAATTCTTATTCCTCTTTATCTTGGTACCCAACGAAGTGCATGCAGTTCAAGTGTGACTAACCTCCCAAGACTGTAATTGTTCAATTCGTGTGGTTTTAATTTACTTTATCCTTGTTTATTTCAATTGCAACTTAATTTATCGCATTGTGTCAAGTTAATCCGCATATCATTAAAACCACTTACAAATTCAATTTTTAACTTATTTTGAGGATAAACACACTACTTGCAAGTCAACTTCAGGTTAATGAGCCTGAGTTTGTACTAATACCAGTTAACTTCAAATTTGTGAACCTGAAGTTTGCACTACTGCAAGTTAAGTTGAGACTCGTAAGTCTGAAGTTTGCATTGCTTTAAGTTAACTTTAGACCCCTGCGTCTGAAGTTTGTACTACGGTAAGTTAACTTCAAATTTGTGCGCCTGAAGTTTGCGTTGCAGCAAGTGAATTTCAAACCCATTCATCTGAAGTGCACTGCTATAACCCAACTTCAGACCCGTGCGTCTGAAGTTTGTACTATTGCATGTTAACTTCAAATCTGTGCGCCTGAAGTTTGCATTGCTGCAAGTGAATTTCAAACCCATTCATCTGAAGCGTGCTGCTATAAACGAACTTGAGACCCGTGCGTCTAAAAATTTACAGTGCTACAAGTGAAGATTTAGCACTGCTACGTTTGAAGTTATTTTGTACAAAAATTAAACATTATTATAGTTCAAAAATTCATCGCATATGCTATTCAATCTCGGTGAAATAACTACATGAAGTGTATTATTCAAATTAGACCATCTATTCAGCCTGAGGATCGAACATGAGACTTTCTTTGATGGAAACCCACTTTACATTGTTCAGCAGCTCAAAGAACATGGTATAAGAGAGATATGGAGTTTACTTATAGGTATTAGGTATTTGGACTTCTTGGTATGATTGGACGCAGTCCCCGGGGTCTTAGGTGTGTTTTAGATGGGTTTTGGGCCATTTTGGTGTTTGTTGGCAGGTCTGGTGTTGGTGCATTGCACCTGCGAAAGTGGGTGAATAGGTGCAAAGTCGCACCGATGAGAAGTTGGTTCGCATATGGAAGGAAGACTATCAGGGGTAGTGGTCGTATATGCGACACTTTCAGCGCTATTGCATAGAGCGTTGCTACGAGGAACATCCGTAGATGTGGACTTCGCATTTGCGAAGTGGTGGTATGTACTTGCGAGGCTTGATCAGATGTGGTGAGCTCAGAGATGTGATATTTTGGACCGCAAAATCAGACTCCCAGATGCGAGGTTTTTGGCCGCAGATGTAGTATACCTGACATACATATTTTATTTCAAGGATTTACTCATTTTATTATTATTTAGAGTTTTGGAGCTCGTCTAGAGGCAATCTTTGGGGAGATTTTCACCACCATATTGAGGGCAAGTATTTTCTACTTGGATTTGATTACGCATCTCAACTTTTCATGGATTTTTACACTTAGATCATGGATCTGAAAGAGGAAAATTAGGGTTTTCGTGCTATATTTTGGAGTATGCATAATTTAGATTTGAACCACGATTAGAGTCAAATTTGGATAAAATTTGTATGTTTGGACTCGTATTCAAATGGGTATTCGAGATTTGTGAGTTTAGTCGGGTTCCGAAAAGCGGGCCCATATTGACTTTTTGGTTGACTTTGTGTAATTGATTAAAGTGCAAGTATTTATGCTCCATAGTTATTTTTTAGCATTATTTAACACCGTGGTGTTTTATTTGACTAGATTTGAGCCGTTCGGAGGTCGATTTGCGAAGGAAGACGTTCTTGGACTAAAGATATTGCTCGTTTGAGGTATGTAACTTTCCCAACCTTGGTTTGAGAGACTAGGTTCATAAATTATTGATGATGGCTACATGTTGAGGATAAGTACATGCGGGGCATTGAGCATATGTGTGTGGATTGGGTTTTATCCATGTTCGAGGTAGTTTTTAGGTTGTGTCATGCCTTTCTTGGATACTATGATTCTTGCTATCATACTTCATATGTTTGTATGACCTCGTGAACTTATTGAATCATGCTAGAGATCATGTGTAGGTTGATTTCCTGTTCAAACATGATAATTGTCATTTTATGGAGTATCACCTAATTTGAGTTGTAGTAGCATACTTTTCACATGCATATACCTTAGCATGCTACTTTTCAGCAGTCTATGAGTATATGATTTGACATCCATTGTTTGTATACATGTATTCTTGTATATGGTTTTTGTGTGATGGATTGAATTGATAGTACGTGAGTGGCCCGTGGGTTGAGTTATCATAGGATGTGAGTGGTCCATACAATTATTATATCATGGCACGTGAGTCATTCGTGTAGTGTATGGATAAGGATCCATCCACCTAGGGTCGTTCTGTCATGCTTCTCTCTTGATGACGTGCACACAATATAAGGGAAATTGATCAGTATTTGGTTTTTTGTATCTTCTTTATATGCAAACACCTTGGGTGTGTCATGATTTTATCATATATCTTTTTTATATGCTAGTGTTGGAATTGATACATACCACTTTATGAATATTTTTTCCATAAACTTCTTTGACTGTAGAATGGAGTCACAAAACATATCTTCTCTATATGTTAATATGTGCACTTGACTTGATTTTTTATGCATATCTTCTCTATATGCAAATGTTGATGATTCATTGGTGTTAGACGCATATCTTATCTATATGTTGAGTTGTTAAAGTGTTATAAGACTTGCACACATATTGTCTATGTGAATTGATTGGTTGTACCTGTATTTCATCCTTAGATTTCAGTACTGTTGTTGTGTACTTGCATATTTATGAACTGAACAGGTTGTTAAGTGACTATCATTGTTAGTTCTCGCCACTGCCTTGCTGATGTTAGTCATGATACTTGCTGAGTTCATGGAGTTCGTTATATCATACTACACTTTCCACTTAAATGTGCAAATTCAGGAGTTGGAGCCAACTGAGCATTGTGAGTTGAGTTGTTGCTTGCTGCTAAGACCGAGGTAGATGTGCTTCCTGATCATAGTCCTTGGCATCTCTTTCTATCTTTCATTCCTATTGTTGTTTCAGGCCGTATTTTGTATTAACGTACTTGTATTTGTACTGTAGAGCTCATGACTCGGTGTTACCAATTTTGGGGATTTATGTATTGACTCGATTTCTATTTGTGATTATTTGACGTTCAGACTCATTTAATCTATATTTGTTACTCCCTCCATTTTAATTTATGTGAACCCATTTGACTGGGCACGGAGTTTAAGAGAATAAAGAAGATTTTTGAACTTGTGGTATAAAATGAGACACATATATTTTGTGTGGAAATAAATCATTGCATAAAGGTAAGTTGTTTCTAAATAAGGAAAGGGTTCATTCCTTTTGGCATGGATTAAAAAGGAAATATGTTTACATAAATTGAAGCAGAGGGAGTATTATGTTTCATTATTGTTTTATGATTGACTTGCCTAGCAAGTGGGTTAGGAGCCATCACGAGCGGTTGTGGTTTTGGGTCGTGACAAGTTGGTATCAGAGCACTAGGTTGCTTAGGTTTCATGATTTATGAGCAAGTCTAGTAGAGTCTTGCGGATTTATCTTCGAGAGGCTACAAGGCTATTAGGAAAACTTCTCTTTCTTTCATTTTCTATTATATGAGTTTGTTTATCCCTATGTTTGAATATTTGCTCTTCTATTCTATCATAGATGATGAGGACACATTCTTTTGGCACAACTGAGCATGCGCCAGTACCCCAAGCCAGGGCCGTAAGAGGCCGGGGTCGAGGCAGAGATAGGGGTGGAGTATACGTCGTATTTAGAGACCTATTAGAGCAGCTACTGTGGATCCACCAGTAGCCCTGGTTTAGGAGCATGTTCCTGATTATGTTGAGCTGGTAGGACCATCTTAGGCACCGGAGGGACCTATTTCTACACCTGGACTCCAGGAGACCTTGGCTCGTATTCTGAGTGTGTTCAAGGGTTTGGCTTAGGAAAGTATGATCCTTAATGCTCCAGCTACGTCAAATGCGGGGGGTGGAGGGGGGGGGGGGAGGATCCCAGATTCCAGCTGCACAAACACCAGAGTAGTTGGCTTGCGATTATCATACACCAAGGGTTCTATGTGTGCAGCCAGCCATTGCGGCTCAACCAAAGATTAGGCCATCTTTGACTGATGAGGAGCAAAAGATGATAGAGTTATTTTAGAGACTTCATCCTCCTCATTTCAGTGGAGACCGAGGATAAACGTGATTTTCTCGACCAGTGTCATCGGATTATTTGCATTTTGGCTCTGGTGGATTCAAATGGGGTTGACTTTACTATCTTCCAGTTGTAAGGACCAACATACATGTGGTAGTAGACTTATGAGTTGAGTACGCCAGTTGGTGCAACACCACTTTCTTGTTCTCAGTTTGCACTTCTTTTCTTGGAGAAGTTATGCCATTGACTCGCAGAGATGCAATGTATAGTGATCTTGAGCATCCACGCTAAGAGGGCATGACAGTGACCCAATACAAGATAAGGTTTACCAAGTTCGCTTGTTATGCAGTATTTTCGGTTCCTACTTAGAGAGAGAGATTTATAAGGTTCATTTAGGTCCTAAACTATGGTATCTATTATGGGATGGCCCGAGACGTCGAGTTGCTACTAGTTTTCACCATGCGGTTAAGATTTCTAGGCGCTTAGAGCGTGTTTATAGGTATGAGAGAGAGGAAGGGGAGGTCAAGAGGCCCCGTAGTTTGGGTGGTTTTAGTGGTACCTCATCTAGAGGACATGAACTTCATAGTAAAGACTTTCCTTTTAGGCCTGCTCAGGTAGCCCTTCAGGTTTTTTATGGTTCTTCAGTCAGCCACAGTTCATATAGTTCTCGCTTAGGCTAGTCATCTTTCAGTGCACTACCAATACAGAGTTTATACTGTGCTCCATTCGCTCAGGTTTTGTTGGGCAGATATTCAGGTTCTCAAGGTCAGTCACAGAGTCATCAGCATCGCTAGAGGACTGTTTTTAGTGTGGGGACTTGAGTCATCTCAAGAGGGAGTTCCCTAGACTTCTTAGCAGTGTACCACATCACGGTACCTAGTCCATGGTTTAAGCTCCACCAGCTACATCACCCGCACAACCAGCTAGGGTGGAGCTCAGTCTGTTCCAGGTCGTCCAGATAAGGAGGTCAGTCGGGTGGAGGACATGCCCGTTGTTATGCATCCTCGAGCAAGCCAAAGGTAGTTGCTTCAAATATTGTTATCACATGTATTATTTCAGTGTGCCATAGAGATGCTTCAGCATTATTTGACCCCGATTCCACTTATTGTTAGTTTTTGTCATATTTTGCTTCTTGTCTAGATATGCCACGTGATTCCCTGGATATTCATTTTCATATATCTACACCTGTTGGTGATTATATTATGGTGGATCGTGTGTATCGGTCTTGTGTGATTATTGTTGGGGGTTATGAGACTAGGGTTGATATTTGATGCTCAATATGATTGATTTTGAGGTAATTTTGGGTACAAATTTGTTATCTCCGTACCATGTTATTCTTGATTGTCACGCTAAGACTGTGATATTAATGATGCTGGTATTCCCGAGGTTGGAATGGAGGGGTTCTGTTGGTCACACTCCTAGTAAAGTGATTTATTTTGTGAATGCTCAACGAATAGTTGAGAAGGGGTGTTTGGCGTATCTGACCTTTGTGAGGGATGTTAGTGCTAATAATCCTACTGTTGAGTCTATTCCAATAGTGAGGGAGTTTCTATATGTGTTTACTGTAGACTTACCGAGCATGCCACCCGATAGGGATATAGATTTTGTATTGATTTGGTGGTAGATACTCAGCCCATATCTATTCCATTGTATCATGTGGCTCCAGCTTAGTTGAAGGAATTGAAGAAAAAATTATTGGTGTTGTTAGATCCATCAGGCCAAGTGTTTCACCTTGGACTGGACAGGTATTATTTGTGAAGAAGAAGGATTGTTCTATGAGAATATGTATTGACTATAGGCAGTTGAAAAAGGTTACCATCAAGAACAAGTATCAATTACCTCGCGTTGATACTTTTTTTATCAGTGTCACAGTGCTAAAGTGTTCTTGAAGATTTACTTGAGATAGTAGTATCATCAGTTGAAGATTAGGGCTTTGGACATTCCTAAGACGACGTTCAAGACATGTTATGGCCATTATGAGTTCTTGGTGATATCTTTTGGCTTGACTAATACCCCAACAAATTTCATGCACTTGATGAACAATGTATTCCATCCTTATTTTGATTCCTTCGTTATTGTGTCCATTGATGATATCTTGGTATATTCCCATAGTAAGGAGTAGCACGAGTAACATTTGAGGATTCTGCTTTAGATTTTAAGGGAGAAGAAGTTGTATTCTAAGTCATCCAAGAGTGAGCTTTGGTTGGAGTCAGCGGCATTCTTGGGCCATGTGGAGTTTGATGATAGGATCAAGATGGATTCAAAGAAGATTGAGGCAGTTCAGAGTTATCCCAGACCTTCTACCACTATAGAGATCTGGAGTTTCTTAGGTTTGATTGGATAATATCTTTGCTTTGTGGAGGAATTCTCATCTATTGGAGATCCATTGACCAAGTTGACCCAGAATGATGCGTTATTCAGATGGTTTGACGAGTATGAGGAGAGATTTTAGAAACTCATGACTGCAGCTCAAGTTTTAGTATTGTCCTCTAGACTTGTGATGTAAACTATTTATTGCAATGCTTTGCGTGTCGGTCTTGGTTGTATGTTGATACAAGACGGTAGGGTGATTGACTATGCGTCGCATAAGTTGAAGCCTCTTGAAAAGAACTATATGGTACATGATTTAGTGTTGGCAGCTAATGTGCACACGCTTAAGATTTGGAGAAATTACTTATATGACGTGTCTTGTGAGGTTTACACTAATCATCAGAGTCTCCATCATGTGTTAAAGTAGAAGGATTTGAATCTGACATAGCGGAGGTGCTTGGAGTTATGGAAGGACTGTGATATTACTATTATGTATCATTCAGAGAAGGCTAATGTTGTAGTGGATGCCTTGAGTAGGAAGAAGAGAGTATTGGGAGTTTGGCATTCATTCCAAATGTGGAGGGCCCTTAGCTATGGTTATTCAGGCGTTGGCTAATAGATTAGTGAGAATAGATATTTCTGAGCCTATTGGAGTTATTTCTTGTGTTGTTGTGCAGTCATCCTTTTTTAGTACAGTAAGACTCATCAATATGATGATCCCCATTTGCTTGTCCTTATGGACACGGTGTAGCGAGGTGGTGCAAAGGAGGTGACTGTTGGTGTTGATAGTGTATTCCGACTTGAGGGTCGGGTTTGTGTTCCTAATGTCATTGGCTTGAGAGAGTTGATTCTTAATGAGGCTCACGACTCGAGGTATTCTATTCACCTAGGTCCTATGATGATGTATTGTGACTTGAAGCAATATTTGTGATGGAAAAGGATGAAGAAGGACATTGTTGGGCATTTTTCATGATGTTTGAACTGTCAATAGGTCAAATATGAGCAAAATAACCGGGTGGTTCGCTTTAGAAGATTAATATACCAGAGTATAAGTATGAGCGTTTTACTATGAACTTCGTGGTTGGGTTGCCACAAACTTTGAGGAAGTTTGATCCCATTTGGGACATTGTTGATCGGTTGACCAAGTTGCTGCATTTTATTCCGGTTATGACTTCTTACACTTCATAGAAGTTGGCTGAGATCTACATCAGTGAGATTGTTTGCTTGCATGGTGTACCTGGTTCTATCATCTCGGATTGCGGCACTTAGTTTACTTTGCACTTTTAGAGAGCTATTTAGCATGAGTTGGGCACGTCCTACCATTTCACTTGCTAGGAAAGCCAACACTAACTAGATTACTTAACCAATTTCAACAATTCAAAATAAAATATTAATAAAAATAAATCGAAATAGTCTGAATTGGAATCATAAAACACTAATGACGATATCTAAACATGTTACCTCTCCCCCCACAAAGTTAGGCAAGATACTTACCTCAAAGATGCTAAATAAATACTCTAAGAAGCCCTTCCCAAATGACCTCCAGACGACTCGAATCTTGCAAAAATAACTTAATATCATAAATAAAAGCCATAGGAAACAATTTCGGATAGTAAAGCTTCGGTCTTTAATGAAAACAAAAAAGTCAACCCCAGGTCCGTACATCGGAACCGAATTCTGAACACTCATTTCGATACGAGTCCAATCAAACCAAAACCATTCAATTTCGACCTCAAATCGGCCCTTAAACCATCAATTTATGTTTTAGAAAGATTTCACTAAAATCTCCAATTTCTCCAATTCAAATTATTAATCAAAGACTAAAATCAAGGTTGGAATCATGAAATAATAACACTCTGAGTAAAAAATACTTACCCCAATCCAAGTAGTAAAAATCCCTTACAAAACCGAGCTCTAAAACCTTGTGAGAAAAAGTAATTAAATGGGAACAAGAAACAAAACGCAGCAGTTGTTCCACCTCGATTTAGGTCTTTTATGATCCCGAAACTTATGTTTGATAACCCCAACACGATTTTTGCTAGATTACACCCAAGATAACCTCTTGAATTACTCAAATTGTCCTTAAATTGAGGGAGATATGATATTTTGAAGTCAAGAAGTTTAAATGATAATGAGAATACATGCATAAGCATGGATGATAAACAGGAAGTTTGTTTAAGAACCAGTTGAGTGCAGAAAACCCAAAAATTAAGAGTTCAAATGTATGCATGGAACATTCTGACAGGGTTACAACATTACAAATATGGATGGGTATCAAACATCACGGTATCAGACTAACACTATCACCATAGAAGTCCAAGACAATGAGAGTTTTATATTAAGTAAGCATGGTTCAATTAAAAGTTAACTGTATTAGCTAACATGATGAGGTCGTCCAACTCAACGAATGATACCCAACCATGATACATGCTACTTCAATCAAACTTCTTGGCATGGTTTAAACTAGGTGGATAGCAACAGGCAAAACTAACTGTAGATATTTAGTAGAGCTTAGTCTAGTTGCTTTAAGGCACTATTTCATACAATGAGACTTACAAATGAAACCAAACAGTAATGCAAGTTATAAAAACCCTTAAAAATAATGTGTCAAGATACCTTAGAATAAATAGATACACACGTGAAGAATGAAAACAAACCCAAACAACTTAAACTGATGTACTTCAACTAAGATGCCACCCTTATACTTCATATCTTTTTAGTTTAGTTTATCAGAAAAAGGCCTCAAGTGCATGATATAGGTGATACTAAGGTAGAATTAGTGTAACAGACATGAAGATTACAACAGAACATTAAAGAAGTCTATAGTTAGAACAGATGTAGGAGGTCATTAAGGCCTCTATAGCTACTTATAGGAGCTTAATCATAGAGCTGGTTCAATCCACAACAATACTCACCAAGGTCACTCAATAAATGATTAGTATTGACTCGAGGCATGTGATACCAAAACATAACAGTCGACTACAAACTGATAACAACTTATAATGGACAGAGATAATCAATCATACACTAATGACAAACATTATAAGCTGAGATAACAAATAGAAAATAACCGGGTAGGCATGGTTTCAACTAAAACAATCAAAAAAGAGAAAAGGTCAAAGTACACTGACCTTCCTTTGAGCAGCAAACCAAGCAAGAATTCTCTTAGCCGTTTGGAATCAGGACTTAAACCCCAATTAGTGTAAACTCGAAACCGAAAAGAGGAAAGAAATAAGAACTCGGTTCGGAACCCTAGCTTTTGATTTTTCTACTTAGAAATGTAGGTGTAGTAATGATAATTTGTAGTAAGGTCGTGTAGGTAAGAGCATTGAAGGCTTTATTTTATAGTGGCATTCAATGCCTTAGGTTTCAACAAATTCAATTGGATAGTGACGATTACTAAGTGATGCAAGTAGAATCGAGTGAAATCAGATCCATAGAGGGAGATCAGTGGGGATTTTACCCGAGTAGAGGGAAATTGACCGTTGAAGTCATGAAACATCGGACCACACCCAAAACCCAGAGGTCATTACGTTTGACCTCTATGTACAAAACCCTTATGATGAAGATTTGAAAGAGTTTCATGCATGTTCCGATTTTAAATAACACAATATAAATAAGAAGATTTGAAGTTTCATTTTAAGTCTAGGGTTTCAGATTTGGGTGTTTGAATTTTATCGGCAAAAACGGAAAGAAATTAGCAGGATTCGAGGTCATTGGGGGCAATAAGATGATTTACTGGTTGATTCATGACCTTTCTTGAGTTTGTGCAATGTTTGTGATTGATTTGTCTGTGGGAGTTGAGAGAATAGATAGAGGAATGGGAAAGGGTGCAAGGCGAGTCAACAGAGAATGATTAGGGCTTTTGGGTAGGTTTGGTCGTCTCTGAGTTAAGAGCGGTGGGATTGATCTGGGCTGTTGGATCTTTAGATCAACGACCCTGATTTCATGGATTAAAGGTTTAAAATGAGAAAATACGAGGGTCCTTGGATCTCCGTGTTTTAACGACAAATATTAAACCTGGGAACACGTCAAAATTAAATGAGAAATAGGGTAAAACGCGGGCCGTTGATAAAATGGACGGATGTCTCAGATAAAATTTGTTTCTTGTGTGAGTATGGTGAAGTGGTGACGTGGTGAGTTCCTATTGGTTCGGATAAGGTGGCACGGATTGCCAAGGTGGAGTATAGGAGAGTTTTGGTTTTGGTTAGATTGGCAATTGGGCTTGTGTATTGGGTTGTTTTTGATTTAAGAAATATCTATTTCACCTTGGTTATGAAATTGCAATTGTAGCCTTTTAATCTTTAACCTTTTAGAATTAATTTAAATAAACATAAATAATTTTCAATAAAATGTAAAAGAAATTATAATTATAAAATACATTATTAATTACTGTGATTAAGTATAAAAAATCTTATTTCCTATTTGTGACTCTAATTCCGAATTATTTTGAAATAATAGGCTAATTTACCAAAATTAAGAAATAACTTATATAATTAATTAAAATAATTATATAATGAATATAAAATTATTTTAATAGTTTTAAGAATAGAAAGAGTAATATATTTATAATTATACAATACTAAATTAGTGATTTAGCATTATTAATTGCTCAATTTTTTTTATAAAAATAGCTTTTATTGATTAGAAAATATTTTCAACATATTTATTGTAAATTATTAAGTATAAATAAATTAATTTTAAAAAGGAGGGTCAAAATTAGTCGTCAACAACTGCCCCTATTTGACCGGAGACGATAAAAGAGTTTTCAGGCGAAGAAATCGAACCAAGACCAATTTTGTCCCGACTTTAGGCATACATTGCATGGATTGCATATGACATTAAGGAAGATTATGAGTTAGAGATTAATGAAAGAGTTAGGGAAAATTTTAGGGGAATTTTTTAGAATTGGGGCCGAATTTTGGCATTGAATTGCTTACATACCTCGGGATTAATGAGGATCATTCCTCATGTAGTTTTGGAATGATGATTTGGAGAAGGCGACGTTTGCAGGACTTGCCCCGTTATCGTATTATGACAATACTGTAAGACATGAATATTTTGGTACCTAGATAGCTCTGGATTGCGAATTGATTTGAAATATTTGATGGTTTAGAGTTCCACTGATCGTATTTGAGTTTGAGTATGGATCCTAAGCCTGCTTATGAGTTTGTTGTCCCTCAAAGTGTTGTAGCTTGATTTGCTGCTTAGAAGAAGTTCCACGTCGCGATGTTTGATCCTGCAAAAACAAAACATACACATACCCCTATATCGTAATGTAGATATGTTAACATGTAATGTTAATAATGCAGGAATGATGATGCATGGCTGCCGGCTAGCCTTTATTTGGGATCGGGGCGATAAGATTCTTGAATTTGACTCGATTATTATCTGGGATGTGTACCGTTCCACAGTTGTTGGAGTATTAAGTCTCATCATGTTGGGAGTAGTTGACTGGAAATGTAACTGTATCTCCGCATGATGGGTGTTTGACTTTAAAATGTAAAGTATCTCCACATGATGGGTGTTTGATTGATATTTAAAGTATCTCCGCATGATGGGAGTTTGACTTGAAAATGTAAAATTCCTATAAGATGCATGAGCAAAACATCAAATATTCGAGATAATACAAAGAAATAAGGATCATGCCCAAGAGATACTCTTGACTGCAAAACGAAATCGCGACCATCGATTGGCAGAACACATGGCGGGATTAGACGGTTCATCCTTCGGTTGACGAAATTGGTGACGAACTTTGCAACTATCTGCTTGTAATCTTCGATATGGCGGAGCGAGGGTGCGATCTATGTGGAGTGCTCTAGTTGGCGAAGAGAACTATTACGACTCCAATCTCCCACCGTAGGATGTCGTGATCGCACCTAGTCTCTAGGACTAGGTAAGCCTAACATATATGAAGAAATAACAGAAATAATTATAGAACTTCAAATTTAAACCAACCAGCTGTCATAAAAGAACTCCACAATACAACTAATAGTAACTTCCACATCTGGAGAGACTGAGTCATAAGCTCTATACTTGTTCATTAACAGTATCACATTGCTATCTAAATAAAGAGTATGCAATAGAAAATAAGGATAAAGGGTGACTCCGTCTGTGGATGCCGACAGGTATACTTTGAAGTCTCCGATCTGGAAGCTCTACTCACTGGTGCCTAGCCTGTTATTAGGTACCTGGATCAGCACAAAAAGATGTTCAGAAGCGCAGTATGAGTACACCACAATGGTACCTAGTAAGTATCAATCCTAACCTTGGTAGAGTAACGACGAGGTCAAGTATAGGCATCTACTAGGATAAAAATAAGAAATTGAACACGTATAATACAATCTAATAATGTAAACAACGAGGCAATAAGGAAATAGAACAAGATAAAATGCAATAGAATTTTAAGCAATAAATGCAATAAGGAAGGAACACATAGTAAGTACATCAATGAAACAATGGGGAAAAATACAAGTGAGATAAATGAGATATAACAACAATAATCACAATCGAGGTACCACCTCGAAGTCTCATTTCACAGTCACAATCATAATCTATCTGTATATCACTACCGGAGCCGTACAATGAGTTTTGAAAATTATTTTTCCCAAAATAGCTACCGCATTAGCCCACCTTATTACACCCTGTGGCTTCAAGTAGTTCCCCTACTAGCACCACACATATCAAGCCAACCTTATCTCACTACATAACAATCAACCCTATCCTTATACCACCACATGCGTATCAATATCGCAACATATCATAACTCGTACCTCAAGTGCTCAAATACCACAACTTACCAAAAGAATCAACAACATCAATGATTCCACAATAACTAGTGTATTGGTAAAAATAGATATTACACGTGGAATTAATTATGTGGCTGACATGAAAAGTCACGTGGATCAATAGAAGAGCAACATGTGGGTGGATACTTTGGAAGAGATACGAATCTAAACACATACGAGCAAATCACCCTCGAGATGACTACAAACGGGTGCTCGAGTCTCTCTAAAGAATTGAAGAGGCACCAATGAGATGAATCGAGACAGAAAATGGGGCTGATTCATAGATCTTCAATTAATGAGCTCAAACGTTACGGAATTTTCACGAAACAATTACGATTACCAATTATAATATTTCATTAATGATATTAGTGCTCATTATGACTCAATCATTAAGAGGAGTAGACGTTGTACTTGAAGGTCCCTATAAAAGGGAAAGAAATATTATTTGTATGGACATTTTGATCACTATTGGAATATATTTACTTTCTTGTGCTTTCTGTTAATTACTCTGCCATTTTCTATTCGTATTTCCTTTATTATTTCTGAGAGAATATTGGATTTCTTGATTATCAGTAGCCCGAGTTCTTCTAAAAATGAGCTTTGACTGAGAATCTAATTCTTTGGTTAAACAAATTGGTTTCATTACTGGGAACTTGATAAAATTTTCTTACTTTCCAAATTACCCTTTCTCAACCCAATCATCTCAAACGTTAATGAAAACAACCAACAGGTGGAGAGAACTCTAGTTCCCTAGCCTCAAGGAACCCCACGTGATTCAAGAGAACCATCACTAGTAAGGTCCATTACTTAAAACAATGAGCAGCATGGAAACAAACAAGTTGTAGGGCAGGATGCTGTGAAGCAGTTAATCTCTGAATACGTGAATGCCGCTCTTCAGGCTTTCGTGAGGGGACTACCAACTGTGCCACCCACACCTCCTCCCAACAATACTGCAACCGTGGAAATGCCACATTCAGGGTTGGAAAATTCCGGAAGCGGAGAAACTCCCAACGAATCACGTGAGGGGAGACCAAGTACGACTAATAATTCTGATTTACAAACTTTAATACCAACTTTGCAGAAACAGGTGAAGGAACAAAACGACAGTATTGAGCAAATACCAGGCGTACCACCTGTCATCAAATGAATTGCTACTGATAAATATTCGCAACAACCATGGAAGCCAAGTGCAACTCCATTACCGATTCCCCAAAGGTTTAAAATGCCCGACATCTCGAAAGACAATGGAATGACAGACCCGTGCGACCACGTTACTATGTTCACCACGGGAGTAAAAGGCAACGGTTTAACCAAGCAGGAGATCGAATCTGTGCTGGTCAAAAAGTTTGGGGAAACCCTTACAAAAGGAGCGCTAACATGGTACTCTCTCTTACCTGAAAATTCTATTGACTCTTTTGCTGAGCTTGCAAATTTGTTTATAAAAGCACATTCGGGTGCACAAAAAGTAGAGATGTAACGACCCGACCGGTCGTTTTGCGTATTAGGACCCCGTTCCCCTAAATGAGACTTACAGTAGCGGCTTATTATGATTTATGACTTGCAGGGACGGGTGGTTCAGGATATGAAAGTGTTTAGAGTGCTACAGGAACACTTGGTTCCTTAAGGTTGGCCTTTTTGGCCAAGTTTGACTTCGGTCAACATTTTCAGTAAACGACCTCAGAATCGAGTTCCGCCAATTCCAGTAGCTTTGTATGATGATTTCGTACTTGGGCATATGTTCGGAATGGGTTTTCGATGACCCGGGAGCATTTCGGCGCCCAATATAGAAATTAGGATTTCCTTAAGTTTGAAATTAGATTTAGAACGTGTTTTTGTGTTATCCAGGTCCGAATGGAATTCCAAGATCCGGAATAGTTCCGTTATGTCATTTATGACTTGCTTGCAAAATTTTGTGTCATTCCGAGTAGTATAGGTCGGTCCGGCGCATTGTTATAGAATTCAAGAACTTGAAGTTCTTAAGTTTTGATTTTAGGGGTTTTGGTAGGTGATTTAGAGTTTTAGCGTTGTTTTGAGTGTTCCGAAGGCTCGAGCGAGTCCGTATTATGATTTGGGACTTGTTGGTATATTTGGACGAGGGCTCGGGTAGGTCCAGGGGCCTCCTGGGTACCCAACGGGGCTAAAAACCAGCTAAAATAGCTGCTGGTGCACCTGATCTGGTGTGACCGCAGGTGCGGTTGCCCAGGCGCAGGTGCGGGACCGCCAGCATCACATGTGCGACCCCAGGTGAGGTCCATCTTTGTCGCAGGTGCGGAAAAAAGTCCGCAAGAGCGAAATCGCTGGTGCGGCCATCCCTCCGCAGGTGCGACCCCAACCCCACTCGCCCAGTTCTGCAGGTACGAGCCCCAGCTCGCAGGCGTGAGACCGTAGGTGCGGTCCTCGAGCCGCAGGTGCGGAATCCCTGTAGGCCAGACAGTATATATTCTTTAAAACTCGGGATTTCACCCCTTCCATTCGTTTTCCTCCACCATTAGAGACTTGTGAGCTTGGGAAGATCACACCACAACCTAGCTACTGTCAAGGTAAGTTAATTCCACTTTAACACTGGTTCAATTCATGATCTTCTAGCTAAGTTTACTACTAAATTAATGGAAAAAACAAGTTTTGGGTAGTAATGTAGATTTTTGAGGAATTGATGAGTTACCCATTTTATTGCTTTGAATTCAAGTAGAAATCATATATTAACGATCCTTAGGCTTCGGGTGAGTGATTCCTTCGAGGATTTTCGGAAATTTAACGTGTTGGCCCAAGGTTGAATTTTGGGAATTCTTCAAGAATGTGAATTTTTGAATAAATAGGATAATTTCCCTACTTTGAGCATAAATTGATATGATTATACCATATTTGGCTAGTTGCGAGTCCTCGGGTGTAGAGTTCGGAGTTCGGGCACATCCTTGGTCCGAGGGGTATATTCGATACGAGGTGAGTCTCCTTCCTAACCTTATAAGAGGGAAATGTCCCCATAGGTGTTTTAATTGCTGCGTGTATTTGTTTTGGGGGCTACGTACGTACAAAGTGACGAGAGTCCGTACATAGCGACTATCATGCCATGTCGGGTAGTTTAGGACTCACAAGCATGTCTCTATGTGCCTTATATGTATCTTTGGGTGTACTTTGAGCTGATTACTACTTTTGAATTGACGTGGAAATGAGAAAAGTTGCATTTGAATTCCCAGTTGATTAATCTTTGTTACAAGTATGGCCCCTACTGAGTTTATTGATATTTTGGTATATATATGTACGTATATGAGTCAGCACTCGAATCGCAGGTATGATTCGCGGTCGAGGGAAGCTTTATGGTAATTGAATATAAGTGTGTCAGCACTCGAATCACAGGTATGATTCGCGATCGAGGGAAGCTATATAGTCATTGAATGTAAATGTGTCAGCACCCGACTAGCAGGTATGGTTCGCGAGCGGGGGAAGATTTACGTCTATTCAGTATCTAGATATTTCCTTATGACTCCAGCCGGTTGTCTTACCTTTGTGTGCACTTGGCTATTTGGTACTGTTTTCATTGATATCGACTTGACAGATATTTGGGGGAAAAGGGAAAGTGTACATTGTTGCTTATTTTCAGTAGTTTCCTGGAATTCTGTACTTGATATGTATCTGCTGCCTACTGTCTCACATGTCTACTGCATTTCATTATATTCTGTTTTATATTATTACCGTTGGACCTTAGTGAGTGTCAAGTCGACCTCTCGTCACTACTTCTTCGAGATTAGACGGGATACTCACTGGGTAAATATTTAATTATGTACTCATGCTGCACTTCTGTACTTAACTGTATAGGTTTTGAGGCTGGTGCATCTGGTTATCAGACCGGAGCTAGATATTGACTATAGCAGGACCTGACTTCATGGTGAGCTGCTCCTCCTGACGATCCTCAGCACCACCTTGGAGTTTTCTTTTGCTTATTTTCCCGTCTACTATTTCAGACAGTGGGATTGTATATATATATATATATATATATATATATATATATATATATATATCTTGTCTCTAGTATATATATTCAGTTAGATTGCCCGTGATATTCGTGACACTAGTTCCTGGCACACACGTAGGGGTTATTTTGGGATTTTTGGGCCGTATATATATATATATATATGCTCGTTATTGGCTCATGCTTCTTTATGGCTATTTCATCTACCACTGGGTTATTATCTTTCGATATCATGTTTTAACTTGTTAAAATTTGGTAAATGGTGAACTATTTAATCAAATAAAAAGGAACACTTAGTGAAATTTATGTTGGCTTGCCTAACCCTGTTGTTGGGTGCCATCACGACCCGAGTTAGGATTTTGGGTCGTGACAACGTTGTATCAGAGCTCTAGGTTCACGTAAGTCTCACGAGTCACGGGCAGGCCTAGTAGAGTCTTGCGGATCGGTACGGAGACGTCTGTACTTATCTTCAGGAGGCTATAAGGTGTTAGGAAACCTCTCTTCGTTCATATTCTATCATGCAATCGATGATGTACTCAACTTATCCTTCTATTCTCTCACAGATGGTGAGGACGCGCGCATCCGATGTTCTTGATCCGAGAGATGCCGCTACCCCCGCCGCCCGAGGTCGTGGTCGAGGTAGGGGGAGGGCACCGACCCGAGGTAGGGGACGAGGGCATCCCAGAGCTATTCCAGTTGCACCACCAGAGGACCCTACTATAGAGGAGCAAGATGAGGTGCCTCAAGTAGATCCTGCTCCAGCAGACTTCATGACGGCGCCAGGCTTCCAGGAGGTTATGGGTCGTATGATGAGATTCATGGACACTATGTCCCAGGCTGATTTTTTTCCAGCAGATCCTGCCACTTCACAGGCGGGAGGGGGAGTCCAGACCCCTACCGCCCAGGCCGCAGGACAGGCTGCGACATCACATCATACCCCGGGTACACTGCCCGTGGGTGGTATTCAGCCTGTAGCAGCAGCACCAGAGCCCAGACCAGCTGCGGATAGTGATCAACATAAGATGTTAGACCGATGGACTCGTTTACGCCCTCCAGTCTTTGGGGGTGAGAGGTGAGGATGCCCAGGATTTCATTGATAGGTGCAGGGTCAGACTGCACAATGTGAGGATTCTAGCGTCCCATGGAGTGGATTTCACCACATTTCAGTTAGAAGACAGAGCTCGCAGGTGGTGGCAGTCGTATATTCTTAGAAGGACAGCAGATTCTCCTCCCGTCACTTGGGAGCAGTTCACGGAGATATTTTTGGACAGATATATTCCACCCTCTAAGAGGGAAGAGCTGCGGGGTCAGTTTGAGCGGCTAGAGCAGGGGAAGATGTTCGTGACAGATTATGAGGCTAGATTTTCAGAGCTGTCACGCCATGCAATAATGATATTACCCACCGATGCTAAGAGAGTGCGGAGGTTTGTAGCAGGATTGCATCCAGGTATTAGATCCACCATGGCTCGAGAGGTGGAGATGGGTACTCCTTATCAGCTCGTAGTGGAGATTGCTCGCAGGATTGAGGGTTATTGATCGAGGAGCAGGGAGCAGGGTCAGTAGGACAAGAGGGCTAGGTTCTCAGGAGATTTCAGAGATGCCCCAGTTCGGAGCAGAAGTCAGTTGGGGTGTGGTCAGCCCTGCAGACCTTCATATTCAGCACCTCCACTACCTCCCGGAGGTGTCCTAGTCAGGCCCCAGTGTAGTTCCATGCCAGAGCGTTCCTATCGTCCTCCAGCCATTCAGAGTTCACCTAGTGGTTACCCCAGTCGCCAGAGATCCTCCAGTTCTTATTTCAGTGCTATGCCAGAGGGTTCACATCGCTCTTTGTCCATTCAGGATTCTTCTCCTTCGGGACAACAATATACGCCACCTGTGAGATGTTATAAGTGCGGGGAGTTAGGCCATGTGAGTGGGGCTTGTCCCAGGTTTCGGGGCAAGACAGTGCAGCAGGGTTACCAGCCTATGGGTTCAGCACCAGCAGTCTGGCCACCTAGAAGGTGGAGGACAGGTCGGCAGGGTTCATCCTAGAGGGGGAGGCCAGTCAGGGGGAGGTCATATAGCTCTCATTCACTCTGGAGGGGCTCAGTCTTCAGGTGCTCCAGCCAGATTCTATGCGTTTCCGGGCAGGTCAGATGCAGTGGCCTCAGACGCCGTAATCACAGGTACTATCTCAGTATGTGGTAAAGAGGCTTCAGTATTGTTTGATCCAGGATCCACTTATTCATATGTTTCAGCCCTATTTGCTCCTTTTCTGGATGTTTCTCATGAGTCCTTGGGATCTCCTATATATGTGTCCACTCCTATGGGCGATTCGGTGGTGGTAGACCGGGTCTATCGGTCCTGTATGATCACCTTCTGTGGATTCGAGACCAGAGCGGACCTTTTACTGCTCGACATGGTTGATTTCGAGGTTATTCTAGGCATGGATTGGTTGTCTCCTTATCATGCCGTGCTTGATTGCCATGCCAAGACAGTTACCCTAGCCATGCCCGAGTCGCCTAGGCTGGAGTGGAGGGGTTCTTCAGTTAGTGCATCCAGCCGAGTCATTTCTTTCATGAAGGCTCGGCATATGGTCGAGAAGGTTTGTTTGGCTTACCTTGCTTATGTGCGGGACACCACCGCCGAGTCCCCGACTATTGATTCAGTGCCAGTTGTTCGAGAGTTTGCCGATGTATTTCCTTCGGACCTCCCAGGCATGCCTCCAGATCGTTATATCGACTTCTGCATCGATTCAGCTCCAGATACTCAGCCTATTTCCATTCCCCCGTACCGTATGGCTCCTAAGGAGTTGAAGGAGCAGCTTGAGGAGTTGTTGTCTAAGGGGTCATCAGGCCGAGTGTGTCGCCGTGGGGTGCTCCAGTTTTATTTGTGAAGAAGAAGAATGGGTCTATGCGGATGTGTATTGATTACCGCCAGTTGAATAAGGTGACCATTAAGAACAAGTATCCTCTGCCGCGCATCAATGATTTGTTTGACCAGTTTCAGGGTGCTCGTGTGTTTTCTAAGATTGATTTGAGATCAGGTTATCATCAGCTAAAGATTCGGGGTTCAGACGTTCCGAAGACTGCATTTCGTACCAGATATGGCCATTATGAGTTCCTGGTGATATCCTTTGGCTTGAATAATGCCCCAGCAACATTTATGGACTTGATGAATAGGGTGTTCAGGTCGTATATTGATTCCTTAGTCATTGTCTTCATTGATGACATCTTGATTTACTCACGGAGCCTGGGTGAGCACGAGCAGCATTTGAGAGTTGTGCTTCAGACCTTGCGAGAGTAGAAGCTATATGCTAAGTTCTCCAAGTGTGAGTTCTGGTTAAAGTCTGTGGCATTTCTGGGGCATGTGGTATCCAAAGAGGGTATCAAGGTTGATCCTCAGAAGATTGAGGCAATTCAAAGTTGTCCGCGCCCTACTTCAGCTACAGAGATCAGGAGCTTTTTGGGCATGACAGGCTATTATCGCCGATTTGTGGAGGGATTCTCTTCTATTGCAGCTCCATTGACCAAATTGACTCAGAACAATGCCCCGTTTGGATGGTCCGACGAGTGTGAGGCGAGCTTTCAGAAGCTCAAGTCAGCATTGACCTCAGCACCAGTTCCGACATTGCCTTCCAATTCTGGGATGTACACTGTGTATTGCGGCGCTTCACGCGTTGGGTTGGGATGTGTGTTGATGCAGGATGAGAGAGTTATTGCTTATGCTTCGCGCCAGCTGAAGGTTCATGAGAAGAATTACCCTGTGCACGATTTGGAGTTGGCGGCGATTGTTCATGCTTTGAAGATTTGGAGGCACTACTTGTATGGTGTGTCTTGTGAGGTTTATACAGACCACCGTAGTTTGCAGCACTTATTCAAGCAGGGGGATCTTAATTTGAGGCAGCGTAGATGGCTTGAGTTGTTGAAGGACTATGATATCACCATTCTCTATCACCCGTGCAAGGCTAATGTGGTAGCAGATGCCTTGAGCAGGAAGGCAGTGAGTATGGGTAGCTTGGCTTTCATTGCAGCAGAGGAGAGACCTCTAGCCTTGGATATCCAGTCCTTGGCTAATCGCTTAGTGAGGTTAGATCTTTCGGAGCCTCGTCAAGTTCTTGCGTGTGTGGTTAATCAGTCTTCGTTATTAGGAGAGATTAGGGCTCGACAGTTTGATGACCCATGCTTAGCAGAGCTTCAGGAGTCAGTGGTCCAGGGTAGGGCCAATGAGGTTACTTTGGACGAGGATGGTGTTCTGAGACTTCAGGATCGTTTATCTGTTCCTAATGTTGATGGCCTGAGGGAGAGGATTCTAGCAGAGGCACATAGTTCTCGATATTCTGTTCATCCTGGTGCTACGAAGATGTATTGTGATTTGAAGCAGCATTTCTGGTGGAGGCGGATGAAGAAAGACATTATGCAGTATGTGACTAGGTGCCTGAATTGCCAGCAGGTTAAGTACGAGTATCAGAGGCCAGGAGGCCTACTTCAGCAGATGCCCATTCCTGAGTGAAAGTGGGAGCACATCATTATGGACTTCGTGTTTGGGTTGCCCCGGACTTTGCGGAAGGTGGACGCGGTTTGGGTCATCGTGGATAGACTGACCTGATCAGCACATTTCATTCCTATGGCTACTACTTATACTTCTGAGAGGCTATCCCAGATCTTCATTCGAGAGATAGTCTGGTTGCATGGTGTGCCGGTGTCCATTATATCAGATTGAGGTCCTCAGTTCACCTCGCACTTCTGGAGAGCTTTGCACAGTGGGATGGGCACTCAGATAGATCTCAGCACAGCATTTCATCCTCAGACTGATGGCCAATCGGAGCGTACAGTTCAGATATTGGAGGACATGCTCAGAGCTTGTGTGATTGACTTTGGGGGTTAGTGGGACCAGTTCTTGCCTTTGGCGGAGTTTGCGTACAATAATAGTTATCAGTACAGCATCGAGATGGCTCCATTCGAGGCTTTGTATGGTCGGCGGTGTCGTTCTCCTATCGAGTGGTTTGAGCCTGGCGAGGCTAAGTTATATGGCACGGACCTTGTGAGAGATGCCTTGGAGAAGGTGAAGTTGATTCAGGAGAGGCTCCGCACAGCACAGTCCAGACAGAAGAGTTACGCGGATCAGAAGGCACGTGATGTGTCATTTATGGAGGGAGACAAGGTTCTGCTGAAGGTTTCGCCGATGAAGGGCATTATGAGGTTCGGGAAGAAGGGCAAGCTGAGCCCCAGGTTTATAAGTCCTTTCGAGGTGTTGAGGCGAGTTGGAGAGGTTGCTTATGAGCTAGCTCTACCTCCCAGTCTATCAGGAGTTCATCCGGTCTTTCATGTATCCATGCTCCGGAGGTATCACGCCGACTTCTCTCACGTGGTTTATTTCAACACTATTTAGTTAGATGAGAAGTTGGGCTACGAGGAGGAGCCAGTTGCTATTATTGATAGGCATGATTGCTGGTTGAGATCCAAGAGAATTTCTGCCGTGAAGGTCCAGTGGAGGGGCCAATCAGTTCAGGAGGCGACTTGGGAGTCCGAGGAGGACATGCTAAGCAGATATCCACATCTTTTCAGCACTTCAGGTACGATTCTAGACCCGTTCGAGGACGAACGTTTGTTTAAGAGGGGGAGAATGTAAAGACTCGACCGATCTTTTGCGTATTAGGACCCCGTTCCCCTAAATGAGACTTCCAGTAGCGCTTATTATGATTTATGACTTGCGGGGACGGGTGGTTCGGGATATGGAAGTGTTTAGAGTGCTACAAGACAACTTGGTTCCTTAAGGTTGGCCTTTTTGGCCAAGTTTGACTTTGTTCAACATTTTCAGTAAACGACCTAGGAATCGAGTTCCGACAGTTCCAGTAGCTTCGTAGGATGATTTCGGACTTGGGCGTATGTTCGGAATGGGTTTTCGATGACCCGGGAGCGTTTCGGCGCCCAATATAGAAATAAGGATTTCCTTGAGTTTGAAATTTGGTTTGGAACGTGTTTTTGTGTTATCAAGGTCCGAATGGAATTCCGAGACCGGGAATAGTTCTGTTATGTCATTTATGACTTGCTTGCAAAATTTGGTGTCATTACGAGTAGTATAGGTCGGTCCGGCGCATTATTATAGAATTCAAAAACTTGAAGTTCTTAAGTTTTGATTTTAGGGGTTTCGGTAGGTGATTTTGAGTTTTAGCGTTGTTTTGAGTGTTCCGAAGGCTCGAGCGAGCTAGTATTATGATTTGGGACTTGTTGGTATATTTGGACGAGGGCTTGGGTGGGCCCAGGGGCCTCTCGGGTACCCAACGGGGCTAAAAACTAGCTAAAATAGCTGCTGGTGCACCTGATCTGGTGTGACCGCAGGTGCGATTTCCAAGGCGCAGGTGCTGGACCGCTCCTGCAGTCCCCAGCATCACAGGTGCGACCCCAGGTGAGGTCCACCTTTCTCGCAGGTGCGGACAAAAGTTCGCAGGAGCGAAACCGCTGGTGCGGCCATCCCTCCGCAGGTGCGACCCCATCCCCACTCGCCCAGTTCCGCAGGTGCGAGCCCCAGCTCGCAGGCGCGAGACCGCATTTGCGGTCCTCGAGCCGTAGGTGCAGAATCCCTATAGGCCAGGCAGTATATATTCTTTAAAACTCGGGATTTCACCCCTTCCATTCATTTTCCTCCACCATCAGAGACTTGTGAGCTTGGGAAGATCACACCACAACCTAGCTACTGTCAAGGTAACTTAATTCAACTTCAACACTAGTTCAATTCATGATCTTCTAGCTAAGTTTACTAGTAAATTAATGGAAAAATCAAGTTTTGGGTAGTAATGTAGGTTTTTGAGGAATTGATGAGTTACCCATTTTATTGCTATGAATTTAAGTAAAAATCATATATTAATGATCCTTAGGCTTCGGGTGAGTGATTTCTTCGAGGATTTTTGGAAATTTAACGTGCGGGCCCGAGGTTGAATTTTGGGAATTCTTCAAGAATGTGAAATTTTGAATAATAGGATAATTTCCCTATTTTGAGCATGAATTGATATGATTATACCATATTTGTCTAGTTGCGAGTCCTCGGGTGTAGAGTTCGGAGTTCGGGCGCATCCTTGGTCCGATGGGTATATTCGACACGAGGTGAGTCTCCTTCCTAACCTTGTAAGAGGGAAATGTCCCCATGGGTATTCTAATAGTTGCGTGTATTTGTTTTGGGGGCTACGTACGTACAAAGTGACGAGAGTCCGTACGTAGCGACTATCATGCCATGTCGGGTAGTTTATGACTCGCAAGCATGTCTCTATGTGCCTTATATGTATCTTTGGGTGTACTTTGAGCTGATTACTACTTTTGAATTGATGTGGAAATGTGGAAAGTTGCATTTGAATTCCCAGTTGATTAATCCTTGTTACAAGTATGGCCCCTACTGAGTTTATTGATATTTCGGTATATATATGTACGTATATGAGTCAGCACTCGAATCGCAGGTATGATTCGCGATTGATGATAGGTGAATTTGACTATAATTATGCCCCTAATGAACCACACTTTGTGATGTTTTAATGTAAATATTGTTGCTGTGATTAGTGTCTTTTGTGCTTTGCAGGTTATATCTCACGAGGAGAGGACTTTGGAGCAAATTGGAGTCAACTAGGGAGATTTGAGGCCAATCACAGTGATATTCATGACTTGCATTGAAAATTAAGCGAGAAGAGAACTGAAGGCAGGCCACCACGACCGCTGTGGAAGGAACTGAAGCCCAAAATTTTAGCCGACCGTGGTCTGCTGCGGTCCTGCCGCGACCGCGGAGAATCGCTGGGACTTGAGGGACTAAAGTGCAAAAATAGGATTTTATTGCCCCAAACCCTATATAAGTAGTAGAATTCCGCCCAAGAGAGGGAGATACCAGTTTTTGGGCAGCAAATTGAGAGAATACTCCATTGCGGGAAGAGATTGGAATAATTAGACCTTCAAATATTCTTTTTTCATCTCTTGTTTTGAGTAGTATGATTTCTATTGGTTTCTTTTTCATATTTGAGCATGAGTGGCTAAACACCCATTGTTCTGGGGTTGTGATTAGCCATGAATATTGTGTTTCGACATTAATTTGACCTTGATTATAATTCGCTAAATATATGGTTGTTTCTTCAATTCTGTGTTTAATTGCTTAATTGTTTGGCCAGCAGTTAGGTTCTATATACTATCTATGCTATGCTTGGGAAAGTCGTGTATAGATTAGAGAAGAGTTGGAGAGAGCGCGATCCTAACCCTCAAGGGGAGCGGATTTGTGGATAAGGATAGGAATATACCTAGTCACCGTGCTTAATTAGATATCTTAATCTTAATGCATTCTGATAGATTAATTTCATAGGAATACAGGCGTTAATCTATTGAGAACAGGCGAGTAGTGCTTCGGAAGAAGGCTATGAGAACAATTATCGATTAATTAGCAACCATGCAAAAATTATATGAAGGGGAGAATTAATTAGAATACAATGTGAATGGTGAAACAATCACAACCGTGGAATATTTTTCTTTACTAAACACATATCAACATTTTCGTTATTTGATAACTAGTTAATTCCTAGAATTGTAGTTTAGCATAATTACACTATTGGATCTTATTTTGGCTTGGTTGAATAACAATTATAGTGAAGTAGTGAGTAGTTTATACAAGTCTCTGTGGGTTCGACAATCCGATTTATCATTATATTACTTGTACGACCACGTATACTTGCGTGTGCGTTTGGGAGCAACAAGTTTTTGGCGCCGTTGCCGGGGACTTGAAAGTAGACTACTTTATAGTCGTTACCTTAATTGTTTAATTCATCTAGTCTAACGTTACTTGATCGTTGTTCTAATCTCAGGAACTCTTATTGAATGCGAATGGTCAGAAGCTAGGACAGACTTGATGGCTTTGACCACGAACATGAGAGTACATTTTACAGGAGGTTAAAGGAAGCAAGGGATACGAACAATATTCAGAACTTCGTTCAATTTCCTGTGAACATGGCAGAGGAACAACACATGGCGGTTCAGGAGGTAGCAATGCCCAGTATTGCTAATGTTACCTCCAGTATCGTGAAACCCAGAATCACTGGGCACTTTGAGCTAAAGCAGAGCATGATCCAGCTACTTCATGCAAATGGGCAGTTTGTGGGTCTTCCACATGAGGATCCTCAGCAACATATCTTGAACTTCCTGGAGATTAGTGATACTTATATCACGAACGGGGTTACTCCAGATTATGTGAGGCTTACGCTTTTCCCATTCTCTCTGTTGGGCGAAGCGAAGCGATGGCTAAAGCAGAACTGACCAATTCCATTATATCCTGGAATGATTTGGCGAGGAAATTTCTGGCGAGGTTCTTCCCCTCAGGCAAGACTGCTAAGATCAGAAGTGAGATAGTCTCCTTTAAGCTGAAAGCAGGCGAGTCTTTGTATTCAGCATGGGAGACATTTAAGGGGATACTCAGAGACTGTCCTCATCATAATCAGACAAACGAGGTGTTGGTCCACACGTTCATCGAGGGACTCCATCCCCAAACAAAAATTATGGTAGATGCAACATCTGGAGGTCAGGTATTGGAGAAGAATTATGATGAAATATTTGCTTTGTTGAATAAATTCTCCAAGAGCAATCCAGACTGGCAAGGTGAGATGGGAAGGAATGTGGTTCAAAAGTCACTAGGGGTTCTTGAATTAGACGTTGTCTCAGCATTATCAGCTCAGATTTCGACATTGACTAACCAAGTCAATCAGATGACCCTTATCATTAATAAGCAACAATCTCAACCACTCCAACAAGTCCGGTCAGTACAACAGGTCCAAGTCTTTTGTGATGTTTGTGGAGAGGGTCACCTGAGTGACTCATGCCCAGCCAATCCAGAGTCTGTCTGCTATGTGGGAAATCAAAATAGAGGGCAAGCCAATCAATATGGGAACAATTATAATCCCAGCTGGAGGAACCACCCAAACTTCTCTTGGGGTGGAAATCAAGGCACTCAGAGTAATTACAGGCCTCCAGCATCTCATGCACCTCAGCAGCATTACAAGCCACCTCAGGCTGACCAAATAGGTATCCTAGAGGAAATTATGAAAAGAATGATGAACGACCAACTTGCTTTCAATCAGAAAATGATGGCAGATAACCAAGCCCAGATGGTAGCAATGAGAAATTTGGAACTTCAAGTGGGGCAACTTGCTAGTTCCCAAAATACCCGACCAACAAGGGCCCTCCCTAGTGACACTTAAGCCAATCCTAAGGCTGCTGTCAATGCTGTATCATTGAGGAATGGGAGGCAATTGGAAGAAGTGCAATCCGAGAAGAGAAAGCAGGTAACTTTTAATGAGGAGCCAACTATCATTGAGTCAACATCTGCCAATCCAATAGAGTCGGGAAAGCCAGCTGATGATGCGGTGGCTGAGCAACCCCCACCAGTGGTTGCAAGGCCACCCCCTCCGTTCCCCCAAAGGTTATAAAAAGTGAAAGATAATGCGGCATACAAAACGTTCCTTGACCTCTTGAAGCAGGTACAAATCAACATTCCACTGGTAGATATTCTGCAGGAGGTGCCTAAATATGCCAAATACATCAAGGACATTGTGGCCCATAAAAGAAGGATGACTGAGTATGAGACCGTGGCATTCACTGAGGAGTGTAGCTCCAGAATTCAGAGCAAGCTACCTCAGAAGTTAAAGGATCCAGGTAGTTTTACTATCCAAATCTCAATTGGTAAGCATGCAGTTGGGCGAGCCTTGTGTGATCTTGGGGAAAGCATTAATATGATGCCACTATCTATGTTCAAGTAGTTGGGGTTGGGTGAACCACGCCCAACAACAGTGATTTTACAGTTGGCTGACTGCTCCCTTGCTCATCCTGAGGGAGTGATCGAAGATGTACTGGTTCAAGTGGGTTCCTTCATATTCCCAGCTGATTTCATTATCCTGGATTATGAGCCTGATCAGGAAGTCCCATTTATTTTGGGGCGTCCCTTCTTAGCTACGGGCAGAGCTATCATCGATGTGTGTGAAGGAAAGATGACAATGCGGGTTGGTGATCGAGTAGAGGTGTTTAATGTCTAAAATCACTCAAATTAACAGTCCACTATGAAGAGCTATCCATGATTACTGTGGTGGAAAGAAAAGATGCATCAGTGGTTCCCTACATGTGTCCCGTGGACCCTCTTGAGCAAGTGTTGGTGGGAGATGAAGAAGGTAGTGGAGATGAAACAAGGGAAGAGATTGAGAATGCTCTTAAAGTATGCTGCAGTTACATCCACGAGCTAGGGAAATTTGAGGAGTTGAACAAGACTGTCACTCTAACCCCTCCCAAGCCTTCTATTGAGGAAGCTCCAAAGCTGGAACTTAAACCTCTTCCAGCCTGACCAAACCACAAGAAGAGAAATTGCTCAGAATACTTCGTGAGCACAAAAAGGCAATAGGGTGGACCATTGTAGATATCAAGGGAATCAGTCCCTCATTTTGTATGCACAAAATCTTTATGGAGAAGGGACATCACCCGAGTGTTGAGCATCAGAGGAGGTTAAATCCCATCATGAAAGAAGTGGTGAAGAAAGAAGTCATAAAATTGCTGGATGCAGGTATCATCTTCCCTATTTCTGACAGTAACTGGGTGAGCCCCGTTCAATGTGTGCCCAAAAAGGGAGGGATGACTGTGATTGAGAATGAGAAGAATGAGCTGATTCCTACCCGCACTGTTACGGGATGGAGAGTTTGCATTGACTATCGAAGGCTCAATAAGGCAACCCGCAAGGATCACTTCCCTCTCCCTCATTGACCAAATGTTGGAAAGATTAACTAAACATGAGTATTATTGTTTTCTTGATGGGTACTCCGGATATAATCAAATTTTCATATGCCCAGAGGATCAGGAGAAGACGACGTTTACTTGTCCTTATGGCACCTTCGCCTTCAAGCGAATGCCGTTCGGTCTTTGTAATGCACCAGCCACCTTCCAGAGATGCATGATGGCTATTTTTACTGATATGGTGGAAAAATTCGTGGAGGTGTTCATGGATGACTTCTCGGTCTTTGGGTCATCTTATGATAATTGTTTGACAAATCTGGGCATGGTGTTGGCCCGTTGTGAAGAAACAAATCTGGTCTTAAATTGGGAGAAGTGCCACTTCATGGTGCAGGAAGGCATCGTTTTGGGTCATAGAGTGTCAAAGAGTGGCATCGAAGTTGATAAGGAAAAGGTAGAGGCAGTTGAAAAACTACCTCCACCAATTTTTGTGAAGGGTGTCCGGAGTTTCTTAGGACACGCAGGATTCTACTGACGCTTTATTAAAGATTTTTATAAAATTGCTACTCCTTTGTGCAGGTTGCTGGAAAAAGATATCAAGTTCAATTTCGATGAAGCCTGCCTGAAGGAATTTGAGGAGCTTATGAAGAAATTGGTGGCTGCCCCCATAATTGTTGCACCTGATTGGTCTGAACCATTTGAACTTATGTGTGATGCAAGTGACCATGCAGTGGGGGCAGTGCTCCGCTAGAGGAGAGACAAGGTGTTTTACTCCATTTACTATGCGAGTAAGACCCTTGATGCTGCACAACAGAATTACACCACCACTGAAAAAGAGCTGCTAGCTGTGGTGTGGGCCTTTGAAAAGTTTCGGGCATACATGGTGGGAACAAAAGTCATAGTCCACACATATCATGCAGCAATCAGGTATCTATTTACAAAGAAGGAATCCAAAGCTAGATTGATGCGCTGGGTGTTATTGTTGCAGGAATTTGATGTGGAGATACGAGACCGAAAGGGCATTGAAAACCAAGTAGCGGACCATCTGTCAAGGCTGGAAAATCATAACCATGTGGAGGAGGGTGGAGAAATCAAAGAAGTGTTTCCGGATGAGCAACTTTTTACTATAACCCAAGACCCTCCTCCATGGTATGCTGACTTTGTGAATTATCTGGTGAGTGGGGTACTTCCCCCGGAAATAGAATCTGAGGCAAGGAAGAGGTTCTTACGTGATGTGAAGTCTTACTACTGGGATGAGCCATATTTGTACAAAGAATGTGGTGACCAGTTGATGAGATGTATTCCTGACAAAGAGGTGGAGCTTGTGCTGTATGATTGTCATGACGCACCCTATGGAGGTCATCATGGTGGCGATAGAACAGCGGCAAAAGTGCTATAATCTGGGTTCTTTTGGCCACCTCTATTCAAGGACGCCCACGCGTTTGTTAAAAAGTGTGACCAGTTCCAGAGAACAGGAACGATCACGAGGAAGCACGAGATTCCCTTGAACAATATCCTGGAGGTAGAGATTTTTGATGTGTGGGGGATAGATTTCATGGGTCCATTCCCATCATCCAGAGGTAACAAATACATTCTACTGGCAGTTGACTACGTGTCGAAGTGGGTGGAGGCAATTGCATTGCCAACAAATGATGCCATGGTTGTAGCTGCGTTTGTGAAGAAGAACATATTCTCGAGATTTGGGACTCCACGTGCCTTGATTAGTGATGAAGGAACCCATTTCTACAATCGGTTGTTGAATAACCTTTTAGCTAAATATGGAGTCCGTCATCGAGTTGCGACTGCATACCACCCTCAAACAAGTGGACAAGTTGAGGTCACCAACAGAGAAATAAAGCAAGTATTGGAGAAAACGGTGAGTGTGAACAGGAAAGATTGGGCTGCAAAGTTAGATGATGCCTTATAGGCATATAGAACAGCTTACAAAATGCCAATTGGGGCATCACCGTACAAGTTGGTCTATGGGAAGGCGTGTAACTTGCACGTTGAGCTCGAACACAAAGCATATTGGGACATCAAAAAACTAAACATGGACCTCGAAGCCGCGGGTGAGAAAAGATTGCTGCAGTTGGATGAATTAGATGAGTTCAGGCTGCACTTATATGAAAATGCCAAACTTTTCAAAGAGAAGACAAAGATATGGCATGACAAGCATATTAAACCATGACAATTCGAGCCAGGTCAACAGGTATTGTTATTCAATTCTAGGCTGAGGTTGTTTCCTGGAAAGATGAAATCGAGATGGTCCGTCCCGTTTGAAGTAGTAAGAGTCACTTCTTATGGTGTACTTGAGCTGCGAGCTATACATGGTGAAAGAACATTTTTGGTGAATGGACATAGAGTCAAGCACTATTGGGGTGGTGCTATGAATCGTGAGAAGACCAAGGTTGTGCTCGCTGATTAGTGGGGAGAAACTCTGCGTCGTGCCGCGACGTTAAATCAGGCGCTTCATGGGAGGAAACCCATGGTAGTAGTATTTTCTTAACATGATTTTAAGTGTGCATGACAGTTGTGGAAAGTGTTGAGCAAGAGCCTGAGGCATAGAACAAATATGGTAAGGTGAAAACAAGGTTAAAACTAAGTAAGTTGCAAAACCAAGCTGAAAGGCCTGGGAAGACCGTCACCGCGGCGCGACCGCGGTGAACCGCGACGCGACCACGGTAAAAGGCCCTCTCTGGACCGCGACGCGACCGCGGTAAAAGGCCCTCTCTGGACCGCGGCTCGACCGCAGCAAAATAGCCTCTCTGAACATCACCGCGACCACGGAAAAATAGGCTCTCTGAACCGCGGCGCGACCGCGGTGAAAACATGTCTTAGAATCGCACCGCGATCGCGGTCGACCGCGGCGCGACCGCGGTGAGACCTGTCACGCCCAGGTATGAAATTGTTTTTTTAATTTTTTTTCTTTACCTTTTTACCTTGTTTTAATTTCCAAACCCCTACCCTCCTCACCCATTACCCACACGACCCCCATAACCGAAAACCCCACTCCTTCTTCTTCTCCCCACCCAACAACCCACTTCCTCTTTCTCTCTTCAACTCGCTCAACCCAAAACCCCCATAAACTACCCCTTCTTCCTCTTCCTCTTCACCCATAAAATTCTTCTTCTTCCTCCCCCCCACCCAACATCAGACCCTCTCCCACTCCTTCCTCTCACTCCACCATTGTTAACCTCTTCAAGTAAGTTTTTCTTTTTCTCTCTTTCTTTTTTGTATTACTTTCTAATTAGTTTTTTTGTAGTATATCTTGAATATTGTTGGATAATGGTTGTTCCCCACCGAGTTTTGACTTGTTATATGGTGGGTGTGGCCACTTTGGGGTTAATTTGTGAAGTGTGGGGTGTGCTTCATAATGGTGATATCTTGTGTGGGGTGGGGTGGTCCATGAAACATGGGTGTTGAAGAATCTCAAATTTTACTCTATTTTGGGGGCCTATGTGGGTAGTTTGTATTGCTAATTGGGGGAAATTACTATTGTTGGGGTCCTAAGTGAGTCAGTATGTTGGAAGTTGATGAGATTGTAGTAACAATAGGGCTTGTATGTATGTGTTGACAATGTGGCCCACCTAATGTTGTACATTGGCCACTTTTGGCGAGTTTGGTTTGGTTGGTGACCGGCGGGTGGTGGAGTCTGAGTAATCACCCGCCTGGCACATTGCGAGGCACCCCAAACTTTTGGCCCTCTTTTGTTATAGGTGTCATGGCCCCCCGTAAGCGCCGAAACACTGCAAGCACCTCAGCACCAACCAGGGACGCAACCTGTTTTGATTCCCAGGAGGCAGAAGAACGGTTCAACGCTAAGGCTTCCAAGAATTGTGTCGTTGAAGTGCCAATAGACCGGTAAACCCTGCAATCGGAAAACCTTGCCATGTATGAGGAGATCCGAAGGCGAGGATTGGACTTCTTATTTGAGGAGCCGGAGATCGCGAACATAATGATGGTCCGGGAGTTCTATTCGAACTTCCCAGAACATATGCTCCGATCAGTCACGGTTAGGGGCAAAGTGGTGGATGCCTGCGTGGAGGAAATTCGTCGGGTCTATAGGATACCGCGGTTCACCTGTGAAGTCGATTACTATCAGGCCTACCAATCTCCGGCGGTAAATTGGAACATGCTGATTGAATCTATCTGTCTGGGTGGGAAGCCTACCTGGGTGAGGAAAACATAACTCTCAATTCTAATTCTTTCACCTGGGAGGCCAAGTGCTGGTTCACCGTGATTTGTAGCCGTTTCTTGCCATCCAGCAATACTACTGATGTGAATGGACCGCGGGTTGTGATGGTGTGGTGCTTCGTCAATGGGATGGACTTTGATGTCACCTAGGTGATTGGGGATGAAATTATGATTAGGTCCCCATTACTGACCAAAGGGTTCTCCTTTCCCTCCCTGGTCACGAGGTTGTGCAGATTGGCGGATGTGCCCGAACAGCCCGGTGACGGGAATATGCCGAAAAAGGCTGCCTTTAGAGCTGCAAAGATAATTGTGGGCAAGGACGTTGCTGCGCCCATAGAAATTAATGATGATGAGGCGGTCCCACCCCCTGCTGCACCACCACGGAGGTCCCATGATGGGGCAGGACCCTCCTGGTCCCAGTCTGGCGCCAGGATGCCCACCTTGGAGGAGGATGTGGCTCTTTTGCGCACCTCCGTAGATAACCTACACGTCCGGTTGGATACGATGTCCAAGCGGCAAGCTAGATCGAAGAGTAGATTTATGGCGTGGTTCTGCGCCATTGGAAGGGCCTACAATGTGGACTCAACCTCCATCTCTGACTCCGACTGAGCTCCAGGGAAGTTTCCTTACCCCTCTGTACTTTTATTGTCAATTGTCATGAGGGCATGCCATATTCTTATGTGTGGGGTGGGAGACTTGTTTGTTGTCGTTGTATAGGTTAATTGATTTGTGTATATACTGTTTTAGTTTTATTCTATTTCATCATCTTGGCCCGAAGATGGACACCTTTCGACGGGTCTCTTGAGGGCTTAAGTCGAATAAAAAAAAACCCATACAATGTAGGAGACTCTTCCTGATGACGGACCACTTAGACAATCTTCTTGAGGGAAGTAGTCTAAAGTAAAGACCAAAAAGATTTTTTATTTTCTTTCTAGGTAGTGTAGTAATTCCTCCTTTGTTTTTCTTTTGACCACGGTTCTTATCCAAGGGTTTAGCTTGAACCGGGTTAGGTAGATTTCTTTGTAAGTAGTATTAGAACTCTCTTGGGCTAAAAGGGTAAAGGCAAGAACGCACCCCGTAGTGTACACACCTGAAAACAATCAAAACAAACCCAAGGGTGCGACGCTTAGGCTCACTTGTAGACTCTTGTATTATGACTTAAATTTTCACACTATGTCTAACTTGAATACTCTCTCGAGTGTGTGACGAACCAAGTCAGAATGGGTTATGTTCCATGTGTGTGTGAGTGATTACGCTTTCTTCTATGGCTGCATATGATACCTAGAACTTGCCCTATGTGTGTACGAAGCGAAATAGAAGTTTGTTTGGTCTTAGAAAGGATATAGGCACTTCTTTGTGAAGCCTACATAAATATATATCCACCTGTAAATAATGTACCATAGTTAACCCCTTTGAGCTTAAAACTTGTTTCTTTGATAACCATATAACGACCCATATCCATGTGTTTGAATAGCTCGATTGTTTGAACCCTGTACCCCCTATGAGCACTTGAATTGTTAGAGAATATATAAAAGTCTAAGTGTGGGGTGGTTGTGTGGCCGGCGAGGAAATCATGGAAATAGAATGAAAGGTGCAATAATATAAAAGAAATAAAGCCACTTAACAAAAAAAAGAAAAAGAAAAAGGACAATGAACACACTTAGTCCTTGATATTGAGTGGCACGAAAAAGGTAGTGCACCTGAGAAAAGTGGGGTGATTATGAAACAAAATGTGGGAAAAAAGTGGCTAAGCAAGAAAATTGGGCTTAAGGTTGAAGTAAATGTATTAAAAGTGCTTAGGGAGGTTAGTCACTATACTTAAATGTATCCTACCCGTCCCTTAGCCTATATTATAACCAAATAAAGACCTATTGATCTTAGACTGAATGAACTCAATTAGTAGAGTATTACACTATGGGCAAGCCTATGGCGTATCTGTGTGACATGTGAATGTTTTTTGTTGAGAGTGAGTGAATTCTTTCCATCTAAAGTTCCTGTAATTTCTAATTTTATCATTGTGGAACTTCTCTCAATTGGGTGATGTGAGGGCATGTAATTCAGGAAGAAAAGGTAAGTTTTCACCTCTAAATAGAGTACTTTGAGAAAGCAAAAGTGTGGCATGGCATGTAGAGTCTTCTTTTGAGGTGTGGTTGTTGCACAACTTGGGGTGTTCCTGTAAAATGCTAGGTGTGGCACAAAAAGGGTAATGCTTGAGAGGATTAGACCTTAGAGTGTGGTTTGGCTGCTCGAGGACGAGCAAAGGTTTAAGTGTGGGGTGTTGATGATAGGTGAATTTGACTATAATTATGCCCCTAATGAACCACGCTTTGTGATGTTTTAATGTAAATATTAATGACAAAATGCTCTGATTAGTGTCTTTTGTGCTTTGCAGGTTATATCTCACGAGGAGAGGATTTTGGAGCAAATTGGAGTCAACTAGGGAGATTTGAGGCCAATCACAGTGATATTCATGACTTGCACTGAACATTAAGCGAGAAGAGAACTGAAGGCAGGCCACCGCAACCGCGGTGGAAGGAACTGAAGCCCGAAATTTTAGCCGACCGCGGTCCTGCCTCGACCGCGGTGAATCATTGAGACTTGAGGACTAAAGTGCAAAAATAGGATTTTATTGCCCCAAACCCTATATAAGTAGTAGAATTCCGCCCAAGAGAGGGAGAGACCAGTTTTTGGGCAGCAAATTGAGAGAATACTTCATTGTGGAAAGAGATTGGAATAATTAGACCTTCAAATCTTCTTCTTTCATCTCTTGTTTTGAGTAGTATGATTTCTATTGGGTTTTTGTCATATTTGAGCATGAGTGGCTAAACACCCATTGTTCTGGGGTTGTGATTAGCCATGAATATTGTGTTTCGACATTAATTTGACCTTGATTATAATTCGCTCAATATATGGTTGTTTCTTCAATTCTGTGTTTAATTGCTTAATTGTTTGGCTAGCAGTTAGGTTCTATATACTATCTATGCTATGCTTGGGAAAGCCGTGTATAGATTAGAGAAGAGTTGGAGAGAGCGAGATCCTAACCCTCAAGGGGAGCAGATTTGTGGCTAAAGATAGGAATATACCTAGTCACCGTGCTTAATTAGAAATCGTAATCTTAATGCATTCTGGTAGATTAATTTCATACGAATATAAGCGTTAATCTATTGAGAACAGGCGAGTAGTGCTTCGGAAGAAGGCTATGAGAACAATTATCGATTAATTAGGAACCATGCGTGAATTATATGAAGGGGAGAATTAATTAGAATACAATGTGAATGGTGAAACAATCACAACCGTGGAATATTTGTCTCTACTGAACACATATCAACATTTTCGTTATTTGATAATTAGTTAATTCCTAGAATTGTAGTTTAGCATAATTACACTATTGGATCTTATTTTGGCTTGGTTGAATAACAATTATAGTGAAGTAGTGAGTAGTTTATACAAGTCTCTATGGGTTCGACAATCCAATTTATCATTATATTACTTGTACGACCACGTATACTTGCGTGTGCGTTTGGGAGTAATAGCGATCGAGGGAAGCTTTATGGTAATTGAATATAAGTGTGTCAGCACTCGAATCGCAGGTATGACTCGCGATCGAGGGAAGCTTTATAGTAATTGAATGTAAATGTGTCAGCACCTGAGTCGCAGGTATGGTTCGCGAGCGGGGGAAGCTTTACGTCTATTCAGTATCTAGATATTTCCTTATGACTCCGGCCGGTTGTCTTACCCTTGTGTGCGCTTGGCTATTTGGTACTGTTTTCATTGATATCGACTTGATAGATATTTGGGGAAAAAGGGAAAGTGTACATTATTGCTTATTTTCAGCAGTTTCCTGGAATTCTGTATTTGATATGTATCTGCTGCCTACTGTCTCACATGTCTACTGCATTTCGTTATATCCTATTTTATATTATTACCGTTGGACCTTAGTGAGTGTCAAGTCGACCTCTCGTCACTACTTCTTCGAGATTAGACGGGATACTCACTAGGTACATATTTATTTATGTACTCATGCTGCACTTCTGTACTTAACTGTACAGGTTCTGAGGCTGGTGCATCTGGTTATCAGATCGGAGCTAGATATTGACTATAGCAGGACCTGACTTCACGGTGAGCTGCTCCTCCTGACGATCCTCAGCAGCGCCTTGGAGTTTTCTTTTGCTTATTTTCCCGTCTACTATTTCAGATAGTGGGATTGTATATATTTATTTTGTCTCTAGTATATATATTAAGTTAGATTGCCCGTGATATTCGTGACACTAGTTCCTGGAACACACGTAGGGGTTATTTTGGGCCGTATATATATATATGCTCGTGTATTGGCTCATGCTTCTTTATGGCTATTTCATCTACCACTAGGTTATTATCTTTCGATATCATGTTTTAACTTGTTAAAATTTGGTAAATGGTGAAGTATTTAATCAAAGAAAAAGGAACACTTAGTGAAATTTATGTTGGCTTGCCTAACCCCGTGGTTGGGCGCCATCACGACTAGAGTTAGGATTTTGGGTCGTGAAAATAGAAGAGAATGGAAGTCATATTTAAAGTAAAACAGGGAGATACAGAGTTGCTTCGAGAATTTGTAGACAAATTCCAATGAGAAAGAATGCTGCTACCTCAACTGGGAAGCCATGGCATTTGCAAGCAATTTAAACGAGAAAAGTTCAGAAGCTACGAGGAGACTCAAAGAGAGCTTACGAGAATTCCCTACCACGACATGGAATGATGTCTATAACTGGTATAGTACCAAATTGCGAATTGAAGATGATATCGTAGCTCAGTCAAGGGTCGAAGAAAAAACAAGTTTGAGGTGATCAGAATCTGAGAAGAGGTCCGGTAAGAGTAGGTACGAGCCCTATATGGGACCTTCGGGGCGAGAAACTCGTTCCAAATTAGAGAACGTGTGGGCTGATCACAGATCCTCAAATAGACATTCAGGTTCGTCATCGTCAAGATTTAGAAAGGATCGAGGTGAACGTAACAGGGATAATAATACAAATGCAAGGATTGGGGACTACAATTTCAATGCGAGCAATTCCGAGTTAGTCGCTGTCCTAAGAAGCATGGGAGATAAAGTTCGATGGCCAAAAGAGATGAGATCAAATCCAAACAGAAGAAACCCATACTTCTGGTGTGAATTTCATAATGATCAAGGTCATATAAAATCAGATTGTAGATTATTGCAAGGTGAGGTAGAACATTTAATAAAGCAGGACTATCTAATAGAGTTTTTTACCGAGAAAGGAAAACAAGCATATATGAAGAATAGCCAAGAATCCCCGAAACCACCATCTCCAAAGAGAACAATAAATGTGATAAATGGTGGGGAAGAAGTCAACGACGTAACCTATACAACAGCGAGGAAAACGACAAATTTCACAATAACTCACGGGAAGCGAACTCGTCAAACTTTGGAAGATGACAACATAACATTTGATGATACAAATGCTGATGGATTAATGATTCCTCACATCGACGCACTGGTAATATCTTTACTTATACATGACATAAATGTAAAGCGAGTTTTGATTGATCTAGGTAGCTCTGTAAATATTATTCTATTATGAGTCGTGGAAGAGATGCTGATGGGCGACTGTGTAATACCAAAAGCATGTTCCCTATTTGGATTTGATAATTCCACTGTCATCACGAAAGGGGAGATTGAATTATGAACTTACGCAGAAGGGGTCATCAAATAAAAAAATTTCAAGTTATTGACACGGATATGGCCTATAATGTGATTTTGGGAAGGCCATGGATTCACGATATGGACGCCGTGCCATCCACATTACATCAAGTTATCAAATTCCCTTCAAAGTGGGGTATTCAACATATTCGAGGAGAAAAATAAATTTCAAGGAACATCAACTCAGTGATACACTCAAGCGAAAAAGATACGAGTGCAGAACTAAAATACATGAGTGCATATCAGACATATACGGGTATAATTGAAAAAGATGCGGTAAATCAAATTTCAACATAGATTGCATCAAAACAGACCGACGTGGATTCCATGCCAGATGTAATTCAGGAGCCGGAGGAAAATTAAAACATTAAAACGACGATTGAGGAACTCGAATATGTTCCATTATTCGAGCAATGGCCAGAACGAAGAATCCATATCGGAGCAAAGCTAAACCTAGTAAGGAGAGGTAAGTTAATTGAATATTTAAAATCTAACGCAATTTTTTTTGCATGGTCCCATTTAGATAAGGTATACCTCCGGAAGTGATGACTCATAAATTAAATGAAGACCCATTATTAGTACATGCCAAACAAAATAAGAGGAAGCAAGGATAATTCAAAAATCAAGTGATCGATGAAGAGGTACAAAAACTCTTAAAGATCGGTTCAATACGCGAGGTAAAATATCCTAATTAGTTAGCTAATACTGTGGTAATGCCTAAAAAGAACAGTAAATGGAGAGTTTGTGTCGATTACACTGACTTAAACAAAGCATGCCCGAAGGATTCATTCGGTTTATCGCATATAGATCAAATGATTGATGCTACCGCAGGTCACGAATTATGAAGTTTTCTAGATGCATATTCTGGTTATAATCAGATAAAAATGGATCCCTTATACGAGTCAAAAAAACTTCATTTATTACAAACAGGGAAACTTATTGTTACAAAGTCATGCCTTTTGGCTTGAAAAATGCTGGAGCCACGTACTAGAGACTAGTGACCAAGATGTTCCAGGAACACCTGGGGAAGACGATAGATGATGATATGTTGCTCAAATCAGCACAAGTTGAAGACCATTTCAAACATCTTTCAACTACATTCGAGATCCTCCGCAGATATAACATGAAACTCAACCCAGAAAAATGCGCTTTTGGCGTAGCTTCAGGTAAGTTTTTAGGCTTTCTTGTATCTAATAGAGGAATTGAAGTGAATCCTGCTCAAATTAAAGCTATTGAAGAAATACCTGATGTACTCACAAGCAAAAAAGAGGTACAAATATTGACAGGTAGGATTGCAGCTCTAGGGAGATTCATTTCAAGATCTTCAGAGAAGAGTTTTAAGTTCTTTTCGGTATTAAAGAAGCAGAATCAGTTTGAATGAACTGAAGAATGACGACATGCTCTCAATGATTTGAAGGCATATTTATCAAATCCTCCCATGCTGTCTGAATCAAGGGATGGAGAAAGACTGTATGTCTATCTTGTTGTTGCAGAAGTGGCTGTAAATGCAGTTTTAGTAAGGGAAGACAAAGGTAAACAATATCCTATTTATTATGTTAGTAAATCCTTATTAGATGCTGGGACTAGATATTCTCATCTAGAGAAACTTACTTTAGACTTGGTCATGGCATCTAGGAAATTGAGACCATATTTTCAATGCCATCCAATTTCTCTAGTAACTTCATATCCTTTAAGGAATATTTTGCATAAACAAGAATTGTCAGGCAGATTAGCCAAGTGAGCATTAGAATTACGCGAATATGATATTGATTATCAACCTAGGAAAGCCATAAAGTCTCAAGTTTTAGCAGATTTCATCGCAGATTTTAATACAAAAATAATTCCTGAAGTAGAAAAGGAATTACAGATCTTCACTGGAGCTAATCCAGGAACATGGACTTTATTTACTGACAGTTCTTTTAATGTTAAAGGAGCCGATTTTGGGAATTGTCCTAATACCACCTTCAGGTGAAATATAAGGCACATAATTAAATGTTATCCTATTACTAATAATGAAGCAGAGTATGAAGCTGTAATTGCAGGACTGGAACTAGCACAAGAACTTTCCATAGAGCAAATCGTGATTAAAAGTGATTCTCAGTTGGTAATCAATCAGATGCAGGGGACTTACACTACTAGAGATGCACGAATGCAACAATACTTGGAAAAGGCAAAAGAACTAGTCAGGCAGTTCCAATCATGGAAAATTGTGCAAATACCCAAGAAAGAAAACGCAGAAGCAAATGCGTTAGCTAACCTTGCTTCAGTAGCAGAAGTAATGAGTGAAGAAAATTATATTGAAATACATTTATTTCATTCATCACTTGACCAAGATAAGCACGAGGTAAGCTTTAATAACTTAACCCGGGATTAGACAAACGAGATTGTTAATTTTTTGCAGCATGGAATCGTACCTGAAGATAATAGAGAATCTCAAGCGCATCGACGAAAAACTGCTCTTTAATATCTAATCCGAGAAAATTTATATTGGAAAATGTTTGGCGGTCCTTTATCAAGGTGCCTCAGACCTAATCAAACATAGTACGTAATTAGAAAAGTACATGAAAGACATTGCGGAAATCACGCAGGTGGAAGATCCTTAGTTAAAACACTAATCAGAGCAGGGTACTACTGGCCTAAAATGGAAGAAGATCCGGAAAATATCAACATATCACCCTTATTCCTCCTGTTGCGGCGCGCAACCTGATCCCACCGTACAATCACATTGATAGCAACAACAACAAACAATTCAACCACAAGGGTTTCTATCATAAAGAGTATAAATTCCTAACAACCAAACAACCATGTGAAATCAAGGGCACAATAGCCTTTACCAAACAGTGAGTCATGTGAGGTATGCCATAATCATTTAGCTTAATTAAATCAATCCACATTTTCTTTCCATCATTTGTTACACAGCCTTTAGCACTTTGATACATTCAACAATTGGGTTAATTATCATTTCGTTCATTTAGTAACACTTCCTTTCATACCGAGATATTCAAGCATATACCGAGTTTTGCACATGATAGAGTAAGTACAAGGAATCACAGTTCACAATCTCACATAGCATGATGGAATGGAAATCAACTAAGGCATTCAGAGAACAGAACCCTTCATCTCATCACAATAGGACATCTGATTCAAATACAATCAAACTAGGAATACATACCAAATGCTCGTACACTAACAAGGTGACTCTACAAAGATTAAAGTTAGCCATACATACCTCAAGTCAGAATTTCTCTTTAATATCTATTCTCAAACAACCGGACCTGCTAACACCTTCAATCTAATTTACAAGATGATATGTTTAGACTTAGAATTAGAATCATGAACTCATTTGGGCATTTTATCAAACACTATGTGATCCCTTAGACTAACTATACCCTTTTTAGTGAAAGATTACTCTAACTTGCTTCCCTTTACTAGGTTATGGTAAAGTAAATCACATGCATGCAAGGTATTAACTCTTATCTTTAAGAACCACCTAGTATGTCCCATTTTAACAATATTCAGAGAATTTAAGGAAGAAATGGGGTGAGAACTTTACCTCTTATGGTGAAGAAGACAATGACTACTCAAAAATTTCCAGGCCTGAGTAATAATGGAGGACCAATTTGGTGGAGGAGAAGGCTTTCTCTCACTAAATTCACTCTCCCTTCTCTCTATTTTAGTCAGATAGCCGTTAAAATGAAATGGGTAGGGGTTTTATTAGGTTGGGGGTCGGGTATGAAAATTAGAAATTAGAAGCCCCAAAGCAGGAACTGCAGTCAGAAATGCGATCGCATTCCTACTATGCGGTCCGCGTTCCTGTCGCAAAAGTGGCCCTCAGCTGGGTCAAAATGGGAAACAAACTGCCCAGGTATGCGACCACTATGCGGTCCTCATACTTGTTATGTGATCGCATAATGCGTCGCATAACTCCCTCTGTAAAAATAAAGACGCAAGAATGCGACAACTATGTGGCCCGCATTCATGAAATGCGATAGCATTATGGGCCGCATAGCGGTCCTCAAAATGGACAGCAACCTACCCAGGTATGCGACCACTATGCGGTCGTCTTACCTGATCTGCGATCGCATAGTGGACCGCAGATCCGCACAATTCTGGAAAATTTTATCTTTTAAGTCCCGGGGTACTTTTTACTTCAAAAAGGTCCGTTTTTTAAGAATTTCTACAGTTATATCAACATGGGAACCTACCGGGGCATCTTATTTAGTTAAGAAATTTTACTGGTCTTTACATCCTCCCCCACTTAGAATCATTCGTCCGCGAATGAGGATCGGGAATCACTAGGCTATGAAAACATGACTTGCCAACCCCTAATTCTAACTAACTCCGATATTTTCTGAAAATTTCGCCAGAGTTTCCTCTGTAATTAGGCCTATCTACCTGCCAGAGAGCCCCCGAAACACATTTTTAACTAATTCCACACAGGTTTAGTTACTTCATCAACTTACACATAATTCGGTTATCTCAACAAGTTGTATATATTCAATTACTTCAACAAGCTACACATAGTTAGGTTAACACCACAAATTTGCACATAATTCAACTATTACAATGAGTTGCACATAATTCAGCTAATTCAAGGATTTTCACATGATCCAACTATTCACAACATCTACAAAAGTGGCACAAAGTTGAGAAATCACAATAGTAGGATAATTAGGGGAGTGGGGTGTTCTTGCACAGAATTTGACACAAATGGGTAATTGCTTAGAGATGGAAACTTTCAAGACCACTACTAGACTATCCGAAGAAATGGAGATATTTCTCTTTCATTTCATTTTCTGCATCCCATGTGGCATCCTCGACTTGTTGACTTTGCAATAACACTTTAACCGAAGCAATCTCCTTGTTTCTCAACCTACGAACTTGCCTATCAAGAATAACAATGGGAACCTTTCATATGACAACTCTTCATTGACTTCAACAGTCTCAACCGACACAATGGCAGATGGATCTCCAATTACCTTCTTCAGCATGGACACATGAAACACCGGGTGCACTAATGACATCTCAGGGGGCAATTCCAGCCTATACACCACCTGCCCTATCCTCTGAGCAATCCTATATGGCCCGGCATACCTTGGGCTCAATTTCCCTTTCTTCCCAAACCGCATCACTCCCTTCATGGGAGACACCTTCAAGAATACCCAATCATCTACTTGAAACTCAAAATCTCTTCGACGAACGTCCGCATAGGATTTCTGGCGACTCTGAGCATTCTTCATCCTCTCCTGAATGAATCTAACTTTTTCCATAGCTTGGTGCACAAGTTCCGGTCCTAGCAGTTCCGCCTCACCAACCTCGAACCATCAATCAGATACCTACACCTCCTTTTGTACAATGCCTCAAATGGGGCCATCTGAATACTAGCATGGAAACTGTTATTGTAAGAAAATTCTATAAGAGGCAAGTGATCATCCCAGATACCCTTGAAATATAATACACAAGCCCATAACATGTCTTCAAGCGTCTGAATAGTCCGCTATGCTTCTACTTGCCCATCAGTCTGCGGGTGGAAACATGTGCTGAGATTTACCTGCGTCCCTATTCCTTGCCGAAATTTCTTCCAAAAGTTAGCTGTGAACTGGGCCCCTCGATCCGAGATAATAGATACTGGAGTGCCATGAATCCTGACTATTTCTTTTATATACAACTGAGCATACTGTTCTGCAGTATCGGTGGACTTGACTGGCAAGAAATGCGCCGACTTCGTGAGGCGATCCACTATTACCCAAATTGAGTCGAACCCACGCGGAGTGCGGGGTACCCCACCACAAAGTCCATATTGATCATTTCCCATTTCCATGTTGGTATTTCCATAAGTTGTGCCAACACACCGGACCTCTGATGCTCGGCCTTCACTTGCTGACAATTCGGACACCTAGCCACAAAGTCCGCCACACCCCTCTTCATACCATTCCACCAATACATCTCCTTGAGATCGTGATACATTTTCATAGAACTTGGGTGTACGGAATACCTGGAATTGTGAGCCTCCTCCATAACTCTCTCCCGAAGATCATCCACATCCGGAACACATAGCCTCCATTGGCACCGCAAAACACCGTCATCATTGCCGAGTGAAAATACTGTAGTCTTGTGATTCAGAATTGCTTCTCTCAACTGTGCTAAAGCTGGATCCCTGAATTGAAGACTCCTCTCCATTACGCACCACGACATTCCCTTCATCTAAGGACGAAAAACATACCCCCAGACTGGCCAACTGATAATCCTCCCGAGCCAAAGGCCTCCGACCTGCTTCCAAATGAGCCAAACTACCCATGGATTTCCGACTAAGAGCGTCGGCTACCACATTCGCCTTTCCTGGATGGTACAAAATGTTCATATCATAATCCTTGAGTAATTCTAACCACCTCCGCTGCCTTAAGTTCAACTCCTTCTATTTGAATAAATATTGAAGACTTCTGTAGTCTGTGAACACGTCCACATGGACCCCATAAAGATAATGCCGCAAGATCTTCAATGCAAACACAACCCCTGCGAGCTCCAAATCATGCGTCGGGTAATTCTTCTCGTGATTCTTGAGCTGCCTAGAAGAAAACGCTATTACCTTACCACATTGCATCAATACACACCCCAAACCAACTCTTGAAGCATCACAATACACCATAAATCCTTCTGAACCTTCTGGCAAGGTCAACACTAGAGCCGAAGTCAATCTTGATTTCAATTGTTGGAAACTCTTTTCACAAGCATCGGACCACTGAAACTTAACCGCTTTCTATGTCAGCTTAGTCAATGGGGAGGCGAGAGTGGAGAATCCCTCCACGAACTTTCGATAATATCCAGCTAAACCAAAGAAACTGCGGATCTCCGTCGGGGTCGTTGGTCAAGGCCAATCCTTTACCGCTGCGATCTTTTGGGGATCAACCTGAATCCCTTCCCTTCGAACAACATAGACCAAAAAGGTGACTGATTCTAGCCAAAACTCACATTTTGAGAACTTTGCATACAACTGGTGCTGATGGAGAGTCTACAGAACTGCCCTGAGGTGATTAGCATGATCGTCCTGACTCCGCGAATAAACAAGGATATCGTCGATGAAGACTATCATGAAAGAGTCAAGAAACAGCTTGAAAACCCGATTCATAAGATCCATAAAAGCTGCTGGGGCGTTGGTTAGCCCAAAAGACATTACCAAGAATTCGAAGTGCCCATAACGAGTCCTAAAGGCGGTCTTAGGAATATCCTGCTCCCTGATCTTTAACTGGTGATACCCGGACCGTAAATCAATCTTTGAGAAGAACCTAGCACCTTGCAACTGGTCGAACAAATCATCTATCCGAGGCAATGGGTATTTGTTTTTGATGGTGACCTTGTTGAGCTGCCGATAATCAATACACATCCGTAGCGATCCATCTTTCTTTTTGACAAAAAGAACCGGTGCGCCCCAAAGCGACACACTTGGCCTAATGAAACCCTTTTCTAATAGGTCTTTCAATTGCTCCTTTAACTCTCTCAATTCTGCCAGCGCCATTCTGTAGGGTGGAATAGATATTGGCTGCGTATCTGGCAATACATTGATCCCGAAATCGATCTCTCTATCTGGTGGAATCCCAGGAAGCTCATTCGAAAATACTTCAAGAAATTCATTCACAACGGGCACGGATTCAGGATCAGGCACCTCTGAAGTGGTGTCTGCAACCCGGACCAAATGGTAGATGCACCCTTTCTTGATCATCTTTGAGGCCTTAAGGTAGGAAATAAACCTACCTCTTGGCACGATACTATTCCCCTCCCACTCGATAACTGGTTCATTAGGAAACTCGAGCCTCATAATTCTGGTTCGGTAATTGAGTTTAGCAAAGCACGAATAGAGCCAATCCATCCCCATAATCACATAAAAATATACCATTTCTAACTCAATAAGATCGGCCGTGCTATCCCGACCATGCACTGTGACAACATAATTCCTATAGACTCGCACGACCGTAATAGAATCACCAACCGGAGTCGACATAGAGAACGGCTCATGAAGATGTTCTGATTCTATCCCAAAACTTGAAGCGATAAATGGAGTAACATATGACAAAGAGGACCCGGGATCAATAAGAGCATAAAAATCATGTGATTGAACAATCAGTATACCTGTGACAACATCTGGAGAAGCCTCCACACTCTGGAGACCACTCTAAGCATAGAACCAACTGGGTCCCCCTTTACCCCGTGCTCCACCCCTAGCTGCCCCACACCCTGCTGGAGATGGAGGGCCGCGGGCTGGAGGGCGTGCTGAAGATGTAGCGGCTGAAGAACTGGATGGCTGAGCAGTTCCCCTACCCGTGCCCTGACTGGGTGCACGACAGTCTTGCTTAACATGGCCTCTCGCTCCGCACCTATAACATACTGGTATGTCCAAGTAACATGGCTCATAATGAAACCTCTTGCACATAGGGCATGGGCCCCCCGCTGCTGCTGGAACCTCCCATATGAACGACCCAACTGATGGAACCTCCTGCTATCTGAACCTGGTCCAAAGAGACCTCTCTGCTGATAACTGTGCCCTGATGGCGGTGCACTGGCTGAGGAATTAGCATAGGACTGATATGGCCCTGATGACCCTCTCCCAAAGGCTGATCTCCCACTTGCAACTAAACTCCCAGGGTTTCCCGCTGACCGGGCCCTACTACTACTCTCTCTCTCCTTTCTTATCTTTAACTTCCGAGCCTCTGTAGCCTGGGGAAATCCCACAATCTTCCCATAGTTCATATCTGAATGCAGAGAAGCCGTAGCAACTTCATTAATAACCAAGGGACCAAGGCCCTGCACGAACCGACGGACTCTAGCCTCCATAGTGGACACCATGTGAGTAACATATTTGGACAAGCGCACAAACTCCATATGGTATTCCCACACACTCATGTTGCCCTGCTTAAGGACCTCAAACTTTATAACACGGGCTGCCATAGTCTCGACATGCAAGAAATGATCCATAAAGGCATCTACAAACTCATCCCACCTCGCTGGAGGGATCCCCTCTCCACGGGAACTCTCCCACATCTCGAGCCACGATTATGCTGCTCCCTTCAGACGATAGGAAGCCAACTCAACCCCCTCTGTCTCAGTACCCCTCATAACTCGGAGGGTTTTGTACATCTCATCAATGAACTCTTAAGGATCAGCCTCTGGGTCGGTGCCTATGAACTCTGGAGGGGTTAACCGAAGAAACTGGTTGACTCTGGAACCTGAATAATCCCCTGGCTCGCTAGAGGATGTAGGGGCAGTATTGGATCTTTGGGCCTAGGAGGCCACTAACTGGGTCAACATCTGGATAGCTCCCTTGAGGTCCCTATCAGAAATACCGGGATCGGAAGCTAGAGCTGGAGGTGGGTCAGGAATATCAGCGGAAAAGATTTCACCACCCTCCGCTGGAGCAGGAATAGGAATAGTCTGGCCTGGAGTGGAGGATTAAGGCTGATTTATGGCTGGGGAATCATTCACACCCGCACCACCAGCTGGAGAATTTATGACCACTCCTGGGGTGGCATTGGCCTCTAGGCTGAGTCGAGCTCTCTTCCTGGGTGCCATATACTGAAAATTGGAACAATGCACGAGTTAGAGATAGACAACCTCACCTTTCACCACATCGCACGATATAGAATAGCAATAAAAAGGTATTTTCCTAAATGTCCATGCATCCCCCTAATTATAGATGTGGTCGGCAACACACCGATAAGAAGGGCTCTACTAGACACGGCTTCAAGACATCCTAGGACACTTTTAAAACCTGTGGCTCTGATACCAAGTTTGTCACGCCCAAAACTGAGGGACGAGACCGGCGCCTGACCGGATGATGTCAAGCGGACCTGGTTTGCCTTTCCTACCCAGTGCGTCGCCTCGTGTTCATAACATACATTATTTATATGAAACAGTGAGATAAGCTTAAAAGTGTGTGATTACCACAATAAATCCAATTTTTCTCATTTAACATTATTATACTAGATTTCCCAAAACATACATAATAGATACAGCATTCCCGGTACGGACCACGATTACGAGCAAATACAACCACTGCCCTAAATATATATATACAACCCACACAGTGTCTACGGAGCCTCTAAAGATACATAGAAGAGTATATAAACTTGCCGGCAACAAGGCCCCGACATGGAATAGACTACACACGGCCCCGAGAAGAAGTGGGGCTCACCAGGACTGCTGAGGAGATGAAGGAAGGTAATACTAATGGCGGACGGTGCTACCTGCTATCGAACCACCTAAATCCATATAAAATATGTAGCGCCCTGGCAATAGGGACGTTTGTACCATGGAATAGTACTAGTATGTATGAACAAACTTTACTCTTAGTAAAAATCAAGCAGTGCACAGATAGGAGGCAGTCAAAGAAGCAACAAGTATTTCACAGAGATACAGAGAATCACAAATGAGGTTGTGACAGTTTCTTATTTCAATTGTTCTCCTGTTGCAGCGCGCAACCCGATCCCACCGTACAATCATATGCCACCTTTATTTCTTCTTATCATTCCACCCTTATTTCTTCTGTTGTGGCGCACAACCCGATCCCACCGTACAATCATATTCCACCCTTATTACTTCTCAACATATCACCCTTATTCCTCCTGTTGTGGTGCGCAACCCGATCCCACCGTAAAATCACATTGATAACAACAACAACCAACAATTCAATCACAAGGATTTCTATCATCAAGAGTATAAATTCATAACAACCAAACAACCATGTGAAATCAAGGTCAAAATAACCTTTACCAAACAATGAGTCATGTACGGTATGCCATAATCATTTAGCTTAATTAAATCAATCCTCATTTCATTTCCATCATTTGTTACCCAACCTTTAGCACTTTGATACATTCAACAATTGGGTTCATTATCATTTTGTTAAGTAACACTTCCTTTCATACCGAGATATTCCAGCATATACCGAGTTTTGCACATGATAAAGTAAGTACAAGGAATCATAGTTCACAATCTCACATAGCATGATGGCATAGAAATCAACTAAGGCATTCAGAGAACAGAACCCTTCATCTCATCACAATAGGACATCTGATTCAAATACAATCAAACCAGGAATACATACCGAATGCTCGGACACTAACAAGGCGACTCTACAAAGATTAAAGTTAGCCATACATACCTCGAGTCGGAATTTCTCTTTAATATCTATTCTAAAACCACCGGACCTGCTAACGCCTTCAATCTAATTTACAAGATGACATGTTTAGACTTAGAATTAGAAATCATGAACTCATTTGGGCATTTTATCAAACACTATGTGATCCCTTAGACTAACTAAACCCTTTTTAGTGAAAGATTACTCTAACTTGCTTCCTTTACTTGGTTATGGTAAGTAAATCACATGCATGCAAGGTTTTAACTCTTATCTTTAAAAACCACCTAGGTGTGTCCCATTTTAACTATATTCAGAGAATTTAAGGAATAAATGGGGTGAGAACTTTACCTCTTATGGTGAAGAAGACAACGACTACTCAAAAATTTCCAGGCCTAAGTAAAAGTGGAGGACCAATTTGGTGGAGGAGATGGCTTTCTCTCACTAAATTCACTCTCCCTTCTCTCTATTTTAGTCAGATAGACGTTAAAATGAAAGGGGTAGGGGTTCTATTAGGCTGGGGGTCGGGTATGAAAATTAGAAATTAGAAGCCCCAAAGAAGGAAATGCGGTCAGGAATGAGATCGCATTCCTGCTATGCGGTCCGCATTCCTGTCGCAAAAGTGGCCCTCAGCTGGGCCAAAATGGGAAACAGACTTCCCAGGTATGCGACCACTATGCGGTCCGCATACCTGTTATGTGATCGCATAATGCGTCGCATAACTCTCTCCGCAAAAATAAAGACGCAAGAATGCGATAACTATGCGGCCCGCATTCATGAAATGCGAACGCATTATGGGCCGCATAGCGGTCCTCAAAATGGACAGCAACCTGCCCAGGTATGCAGACTGCTATGCGGTCTGCATACCTGATTTGCGATCGCATAGTGGACTGCAGATCCGCACATTTCTGGAAATTTTTATCTTTTAAGTCCGGGGGTACTTTTTACTTCAATAAGGTCCGTTTTTAAGAATTTCTACAATTATAACACAACATGGGCGCCTAAGTAAGTGCAATGTGGAAGGGCCAGCCCCAGTGTGCCAGAGTTTAGAGGGATCTCACAGGGATCCCAAGGCAGTCAGACACTGGAGGGGCAGAGACTAGGGACTTAAGAGTAGAGTGAGAGTGCTTGACATAGTTTTGAAAAAGGTTTTGATATGAAAACAATATTGAAAAGGACTTATTTAAGTAAAGATGACTTATAAAAATAGGAGTTGATTAGTAGTAAATAGTTTGAACAAGAATAGCGTAATCAAACAAACAGTAGATCAACTACAGAGTAAACAGGTTCAACAACAGTCTTTCACACAGGGGTAATGGGAATTGGGGACATATACAACACGCATAGTGAAGCACATAACTAACAGAAGCACATAAGCTTTTAGGGAGTTTATGGGATTAGGGGTTAGCTAATAATACATACATAACACATGTGCATGAATTTCAGAACAAACAGTAAGGACATAGTTTCACTAAGCAGAGTTAAGCATAGAATCATAAGAACTTAGGGTAACAAATTGTTTTGCAAAACATGTTCATACTAGAAACCAGACAAACGCGAATAGAGTAGAATCAGGCTGCGACATACTATAAAGGGAATAGGCAGGTTCATAAACATGCTGATTATAATTGAATTAAGACATAACTTAATATGCTAAGTGAAAACATACTAACTACATATTGAAAAGCTTCAGAATATCAGACATAGACTAGTAATTAGTAAACTACAGAAGTAAGAAAACACATAGAGTTTGGAACTTGGATTTAAATCAAAACATACCAGTTAAGTAGAGTAGACACTAAGTGTAGAGAAGTAGAGTGCAACAACTAGCCTAGGATTTCAGCCGGCTAGTTTAGTAGTAGTAGCAAGCAACAAGAAAGAGCAGAAAGCTTTAAGTGTGTGAGAGAGTTTTGTGAACTAATGTTCATGTGTTAATGAGAATAGAAGAGAGCATATAAATAGCAGTTGAAAGATAGGTAAATAAGGCAAGAATCAATTGTTCAGTAATTGTAGCACTACATAATCAGTTAAGAGTAAAATCAACCAAGTTTTCCCTTAATTAAGAAAGTAATTTACCAACGGTAGAGAGCAGGTAACAATTAAGGAAAGAATTAGAACAATATAGGTACAATATAGGTAATTAGGGATAGATACACAAAGGTCTAATTAAGGAAATAGTAGTAAGAATCATTAAATAATACGGTCAATCACTTAATAAGGTAAGACATAATTTAAGGGTTGTAAAAATAGGAAAAATATCCGAAAATCAGTATAGGAGTATCAACACAGTAAATCAAGGATTCAAGAATCAGAATAATACTAATTTTAAGGAAAATAATATAAACTTCCATGAATAAACAAATAAACAGAGTATAAACAGAAGGAATCATGTCTGAAACCCTAATAGGACACAATAGGGTAAAAATCACAAAGATACTCTAATTAAACGAAGTAGTACTCATGAGAATTAAACACATAGCGGAATCTAATGAACAAACAAGTAAGGACGAGCTCATAATCCAAACACAGTATTAAAAATTAGGGGTTTTAACATAACGAATTAGGGTTAAGGGAGAACTTAACAAAAATCATTTAAACGCAGAAGAATCAGAGAATAACACTTAAAAAGACCAGAAATTGTTTTGAAGAAAAGTTCCAGAAACCCTAGTTAGAAAAATGAAGCGACGCTTTGAAAATCGAAAGGTTTTCATAAAAACAAGCAAAAATAGCTCAAATATTCTCATATCTGTTACAGATCTAAAGAGTTAAGAGATGAAATTAGGGTTTCTAGAAAACAACCCATAAATGAGAAAACGGCTTTGAAACCATAGGTCTAACAAGAAAATAGGACAATCTTACTCAAATCGAGCCATGGTGGCCTGAGGATGGTGAGAACAGGCCATGGGACCGTCCACTGGTCCCTTGAGGACCTCAAAGACAGTAGGAATCCCGGTGATAGGAGAGCCATTAAGGCTGGGAGTGGTGGTGAGCCACCATAGTTGATGGCGAGCAAGCAACGGCGAGGGGAGATTAGGGTTAGGGCAGAGGGAGTTTAGGAGAGACGGAGAGTGTGATGGCGGAGAGTGCGAGGGGAATGAGGGGTTTAGGGGGTAGTCGTTAGGTTAAATTAGGAAGAAAATAACCTGGACCGTTGATAAAAAATGATCAACGACCAGGATTTGGGCGGAATTGGGTCGGGTAGTGTTAGGATTTTGGGCCTGGGGTCTTGGGCTGGTTTAATAAGGTTTTTGGACTGGTTTAATTTAGGCTATAATTGAAATAGAAATAGGCCATTTTTTAAATACCCAAATTAAAGTAGTCAAAATAATTTATAAAATAATTACTAATAACAAAAAAAAGAATTCCATGCATGAAAATATTTAAAAAATTATTATTTAGTATTAAAAATATAAAGGACTAATTTCTGGTAAAAAAATGATACGAAAATTATATACATGGGCTATAATTGCAAAGTTATTGCAATTATAGCCATAAGGTACCAAATTGGCTATTTATGAAATAATTTGGTCTTAATAGGACCATAGATAATAAATAAAATAAAGAAATACCTTTGAAATCATTTGTGATGCAATTTTGTAATCATTTATTGGAAATAAAATACTGGACAAATTTATAAAAATGTAGAAAAATTGTGAAAAAATACTAATTGATACTAATGCATGATTTTGAAGGTATATATGCAATTTAGAAATATTTTGGGAAAAATTGGGTATCAACAACAAGTTGAGAAAAAAACTTAAGATATGATATTATAATAACCTGGTTAAAACTAAGTATGAACTTAGTTCCAACCTGTTTGATTTATACAAAAAACCCCAAAACGGACAAGGGGTATGTTTTTCCAAAAACTTTACCCCCAAATGGGACCGAGGATAAACCTCCAATTGTTCCACCAAATTAAAAAAAACAACAACGATCATTTCAAACTTTTTCACTTTCACTGTGGGGTAGATGGCTTCATCACTAGAAGGAAGAGCAACCTGAACACGGGAAGGTTGAGCAACAACTTCACCAGGTATGATTTCATCACCTTCGGGAACATACACATCGGGTGAAGAAAAATTTGACTCTGTCGGGCCTTTTCAACTGGTTCTTTAGTTTTTGCAATCTCATCTTTTAAGTCAAAGCCCTCCTGGCCTACTTCCATTAATGTCTCAAGGCGGGTATTCAGAAAAGTCCAACTAACATCAACTGCTGCTTTATCCGCAAGAGCCTCGTAGTCTTTTTCTCACTGCTCAAGCTCAGTTTTTAATTCATCTTTCTCGTTAAAGGCTACATCATAAAAAGCCTGCATGAGGGCAAGAGATTTCTTCAAAAATTTAACTTTGTCTATGGAGACACGAAGATCCTCCCGAGTTTGTGTGAGCATTTGACCAAGCTCCCCAGGGTAAGTTTCCTTTTGGTTCAGCAAGTCTTTTAAGCTCCTAATTTCTTCAGAAGCCTGGGAAAGTTTCTCAGCAAACAAAGACTCAAAGAGATTCTTATCTTTGCCCGCCTGGTTCGATGAAGTTTTTTCAATCGCCAATTCCGCTGCCATAACCTTTACTTGCTGCTCCAAGGTACATTTGTCTTCCTCTAGAACTTTCATACCAAGCTGAAGACTCTCGAACTACTCTTTCCAATTGTCTTCCACAGTGCGGTAATCGTTCATCAACTGCTCCGTGTGAACAATCCTTTTCATCATCTCCGTACCGATGAGATTGATCTGCACCATAAAAAGGAGGATGTGATACTAGTAAAGGGTAAACCATGAAAAACAAAAAAGACATGGCTTGTACCTTCAAGGATGAATGCACAATATCATTCATCCATGTAAGGGAACTGTGACTTTCTAGCTTTGACATCTCGACCGGGCCAATCACAGGTTTTAGCCATACGTCAGCTTGTCCTGATTTTTTCAAAAGATTACCCTCGGCAGGAACCTCGATGGTAACTTGTTTCATCGTCCAACTAATACTAGAGGAGCCAACTTCAACATGAGAAGTTACGACAGTTGGGGCAGTCGAGGGAGTCAAAATAGCCACAGGCAGAGCAGTAGTGACAACAACAGGTACGGACGATTGAGGTTCGACCCGAGCAGACACAGGGAAACGGAAGAGGCGTTTCCTCAGAAATTGAGCCAAAAGTTTCTTCATCAAACCCTCGGGAGAAAAGTTGTTTAGTAGAATCATGGGTTGCATCAAGTGTTTCCTCATCAGAACTCACTAGAGTGGCACTATCAGGCTCAGGAACGGGAATAGAACTAGGAAGGGGAGTAGATTCATCATCAGAAACAACTCGTCTCCTAGCTCGTGGCTTTCGAACCAACGAGCATTCCTCTTGTTCTTCTTCATCCTCGGAGTTCTGTGGCCTATCAGCCTTTCTTTTTGATGAAGAACTCAGGATTATCTCTTGAGCCTTTGATAAGGAGAGCCTTGAAGCAGTTATTGAAGCAACAGTAACACCTCAAACGGGAAACCCTAGTAAAGAAAGAGGTCAATAAGTTCCAAAGTGAATATAGAAGCAAGAAAGAAAGTGAAAGAGAAGGTTACCGTGAGTTTTCACTTTCCAATCAAATCTGTTTGAAAGGTATTTACAAGGCCTTTCTTCCATTGGGGCAACTGTTAACAATTTTCCTACCCAACCACAAAAACCAAGAATCTCTTCAACGATTCCCATGGTTGCTGAAAAAGGAAAGTAAAACAGTTAAGAGAATGTGTATTCTTCATAAAAAGAAGAAAAATAAAAACTTATGTGCAAAGTTCCACTTCTCAGGGAAGGGCATATTCTCTTCACCTACTAATCCACTAGTAGAAGCAGCAACGAATCTAGCATACCATCCACGATCTCTGTCATCTTCGAGACATGCCAGAACTCTTTTACTCCTCGCCACGAGAGTAATAATCCCATGAAGGAATAGTTTGGGAGAGTAAATATGGATCCAATGGTAGAAGGTAAAGGGTAAAGAAGCCAGATTTGCTAAATATCTAAGGCATGCCACAACCCTCCATATAATAGGACCAATTTGTCCTAAACACACAACAAAGAAACGACAAAACTCAATAATGACTAGGTCGATAGGTGGTCTGAAACCTAATGTGAAGGGATATGTATACAAGTGTCACACCCCAACCCTGGGAGACGCGACCGACGCTTGACCGAGTGAACCCAGTCAAGCAAGCCTGTTTAGCCTTTCCTACCCGATTCCTTTACTCCCCGAGATTTATAGCATAACATTGATTACGGGTTAGCCGGAATTAACTCAAAATCGTACATTCATGATATTGATCCATTCTTTCTTATATACTGATATCAACATTTAGGTCTTCCAAAACATACATACTAATTACAATCTTTAAGAGATGGGATTACAGTTACGAGTTAATCCAAAACTACCCAAAACATACACGACCCACATGAGTGTCTACGGAGCCTCAAAAATAAAGGAGATGAACATGACCTCGCTGGTGACATGGCCCCGACAATACCTCAAAATAGAACAATATATCCAAAAAGAGAGCAACACATTTCTATACACGGGCCCGGGAGGGAATGGGGCTCACCAAATTTACAGTAAGGAGGAGGAGAAGGAACCACTACCGACGATCAGGGCTACCAGCTACAGAGCCACCTACATCCATAGGAAGATGTAGCGCCCCTGGAAAAAGGGACGTTAGTACCATTAAATTGTACTAGTATGTATGAACAAACTTTACTCTAGATAGAATAAACAACAATCATGTAGTAATGCAATTAGAGACATCAAATAAAAATTCACAGAAAATAAGGGAAACACAACAAGATTTACCATGATTTCTTATTTCGCTTTTCCATCTTTTGGATAGTAGTTCTTTTAAGCCAAGTGCCATAATTTTAATATACCACCATGTCGTTTACACACGGAGTCCGGTCTCTGCCCGACCGGCTAAGCCATCCTGAGTGAGACATTACAGCATCATAGTTTCATAATTAACACCGTGTCGTATCACACGGAGTTAGGTCTCTGCCCGACCAATTAAGCCATCTCACTTGAAACAGTGAGACATTACCAATATCATAGTTTCATAATTACCACCGTGTCGTTATCATACGGAGCCCGGTCTCTGCCTGACCGGCTAAACCATATCACTCGAAACAATGAGACATTACCAATATCATATTTCCGATGCGATTACCACCATGTGTACAACATGGAGTCCGATATCGGCCCGATCGGCTAAGCCATCTCACTCTAGGACATAACCACATCAATTTAATTATTCGGTTCACATCTCTTTCCATCACTTATTATATGGTTCTTGGCACTTGGACACATTTAACCATTCATGTTACATTCCTCTCTTTAATCGTTTCATATACTCGTCGTTCATATCAACTAGAACCAACACATATAAGGATTCGTACACATAATAAAAGAAAGAGCATGATAACCACAATTCATACTTTCAAATAGCATAGTGACATGGTAGCAACATAGAGCAATATGGAAGCAATAGTTTCCCAACTTAACACATAGAACCCAACCTTTTTAGAGAATCAAACAAGGGACTCATACCCGAAATTTGAACACCAATGAGTTTATTCTATGAACATTAGAGTTAGCCATACATACCTCGACTTGTTCTTATCCCTAATTCCTATGACAATTTCCGGAATCCTTTAGCTCTTTCAATCTATTTGACAACATAGCACAATAAAATTGTAATTAGGAATTGGATCATAGTCCTAGCTTATTTGAGCATTAAACCTAGAATTAGGAGTAGTCTAAGGTTCCATCCCCCATTTCTTTCTATCATTGCTTTTATTTCCCACACATAGTCTAGAACCTCATGCATGCAAGATCCCTTTCCTTATCTCCATGGGCTACCTTACTAATGGCCATTTTTAGCTAATCATGGAATTTTAAAAGGTGGTGTGGTAGAGACTTACCTCTTAGAGTGAAGACATTGGTGTCCTATTTGATTAGTTCCAAGCTTTAAGTGGCGATGGAGGATCAAATTTGATGGAATTGGGACCTTCTCTCTAGAGCCCTCTCTTTTCCCACTCTAAATTATCAGAAAATAAGCTTAAAATGATGAGAAATGGGTTTTATATAGGTCTGGGGTCGGGTTTAAAGGTTAGAAAATGGATAGTCCAAGATTTTGGACCGGGCCACAGACCTGGCGTCGCCTGGCTAACGCCTGGTCTGGCTTGTCTTTAGCCTTGCCTTATCTGCCTAAAGCCTGGTCTGGCTTGGCTTTAGCCTGGCCTTATCTGCCTAAAGCCTAGTCTGGCCTGACTTTACCCTGGCCTTATCTGCCTAAAGCCTGGTGTGGCCTAACTTTAGCCTGGCCTTATCTGCCTAAAGCCTGGTCTAGTTGCGATGAAAAATTTCAACTCCCCAGCGCATCGTTCAATCACGAAACTCTAGAAGTACAATGTATTACATACCATGACCCTACAAAGCCTTAAATTACATAGTGAAGTTTTCCGGGGCCTTACATTCTTCCCCACTTAGGATCATTCGTCCCCGAATGAGGATCAAGAATTCACTAAGGTTTGAATATACTATATGCCAACCCCCAAATTTAACCAACTCCCAAATTTTTCTTTTTGTGAAAATTTTGTCAGAGTTTCCTTTGTAATTAGGCCTATCCACCTGTCAGAGAGCCCCCGAAACACAATTCGACGAACTTCATATAATCAGTTAACATAACAGAACACAAATACAACACGAATTAAGGTGTTATAAGAGGACAGATGACTAGGGAAGGTGGGGGGGCTGACTTTACACAATTTGACACGCAATGCAGATATTTAGAGAAGACAACTTCATAGACTATTACCTGACTTATTCAAACAAATGAGGGTACTTCTTTTTTATTTCATTCTCAGCTTCCCAAGTAGCCTCCTCAACTTGTTGATTCCGCCATAATACTTTAACCGATGCGATTTCCTTGTTTCTCAACTTAGAGACATGTCTATCAAGAATAGCAACTAGAACTTCCTCAGAGGACAATTCATCGTTAACATCAACGGTCTCAACCGGCACGATGGCAGACGGGTCTCGAACCACTTTCTTCAACATGGACACATGGAACACCGGGTGTACCTGACATTTCAGGGGGCAACTCCAGCCTATACGCCACATGTCCTACCTTTTGAGTGATTCTGTATGGCCCGATATACCTTGGACTCAATTTCCCTTTCTTTCCAAACAGCATGACCCCCTTTATGGGAGATACCTTCAAGAACACCCAATCATCTTCTTAGAACTCCAAATCATTGCGACGGACGTCCGAATAGGATTTCTGATGGCTCTGAGCAGTTTTCAACCACTCCTTTATGATTCTAACCTTCTCCATCGCTTGATGCACAAGGTCGGCCCCTAATAATTCGGCTTCTCCTACCTCAAACCATCCGATAGGCGACCTACATCTCCTACCATACAAGGCCTCAAACGGTGCCATCTGAATACTAGTATGGAAGCTGTTGTTATATGCAAATTCTATAAGTTGAAAATGAACATCCTAACTCCCTTTAAAATCAAGTACACAAGTCCTCAACATGTCCTCAAGCGTTTGGATGGTCCGATCTGCTTGACCGTCAGTCTGCGGGTGGAAAGCTGTGCTGAGATTTACATGCGTCCCTAAACCTTGCTGAAATTTCTTCCAAAAATTAGTTGTGAATTGGGCCCCTCGATCTGAGATGATGGAAACTGGAGTGCCATGGAGCATGACTATTTCCTTGATATACAACTGAGCATACTGATCCGCCGTGTTGGTGGACTTAATCGGCAAGAAATGTGCTGACTTCGTGAGCTGATCCACTATAACCGAAATTGAGTCAAACTTGCATGGAGTACGGGGTAACCCTACCCCAAAATCCATATTGATGATCTTCCACTTCCACATCGGTATTTCTATAAAATGCGCCAACCCACCGGGCCTTTAATGTTCGGCTTTTACTTGCTGACAGTTCGGACACTTTGCCACAAAGTCCGCCACACCCATCTTCATGTTGTTCCACCAATACACTTCCTTGAGGTCGTGATACATTTTTGTAGAACCGGTGTTTACGGAATTTCTATAATTATGAGCCTCTACCATTATCCTCACCTGAAGGTCGTCGACATCTGGAAACATAACTGGCCTTGGAACCGTAAGACACCGTCATCCTTGCCGAGGGAGAGGGCTGTGGTCCTATGATTAAGAATTTTCTCTCTTAGCCGTGCCAACACTAGATCATTGTATTGCTTTTCCTTGTTTTCTACACAAGAGATGATTTTTCTCTGTTACGTACTATAACGTCCCCTTCGTCAAAGGCTGTAAGACAAACTCCCAAACTGGACAACTGGTGAACTTCTTGAGCCAAGGGCCTTTGACCTACTTCCAAGTGAGCCAAGCTACCCATGGATTTCTGACTAAGAGCATCCTCTACCACATTAGCTTTCCCTGGATGATATAAGATATCCATATCATAATCTTTAAGAAACTCCAGCCATCTCCTTTGCCTCAAGTTTAATTCCTTCTGTTTGAATATATATTGGAGACTCTTGTGGTCTGTGAACACACCCACATGGACCCTATACAGATAATGCTGCCAGATCTTTAATGCAAAAACAACCGCTGCAAGTTCCAAATCATGAGTTGGATAATTCTTTTCGTGATTCTTAAGCTTCCTCGATGCATATGCTATAACCTTACCATATTGCATTAATACACACCCAAGACCAACCCTTGAAGCATCACAATACACCACAAAACCATCTGTACCCTTTGGCAAGGTTAACACCGGCGTCGAAGTCAATCTCAATTTCAATTCCTGGAAACTCCTTTCACAAGCATCGGATCACTGGAACTTGATCGCTTTCTGCGTCAGTTTGGTCAATGGGGAGGCGAGATAAGAGAATCCTTCCACAAACCTCCTATAATATCCGGCCAAACCCAGAAAGCTACGAATTTCTATCGGGGTTGTAGGTCTAGGCCAATCCTTCACTGCTGCGATTTATGGGGATCAACCTTAATCCCTTCCCTGGAGACAACATGGCCCAAAAAGGTAACTGATTCAAGCCAAAATTCACATTTCGAGAACTTTGCATATAACTGGTGCTGGTAAAGAGTCCGCAGGACTGCCCTGAGGTTATTGGCATGATCTTCTCGACTTTGTGAATATACAAGAATATCGTCAATGAATACTATCACAAAGGAGTCAAGAAATGGCTTGAAGACCCGATTCATAAGGTCCATGAAAGCAGCTGGGGCGTTGATCAGCCCAAAGGACATCACCAAAAACTCAAAGTGCCCATATCGAGTTCTGAAAGCTGTTTTAGGAATATCCTGCTCCCTTATCTTTAGCTGATGATACCCGGACCGCAAATCAATTTTTGAGAAAAACCAAGCACCCTTCAATTGATCGAACATATCATCTATTCGAGGCAATGGGTATTTATTTTTTATTGTGACATTGTTGAGCTGCTGGTAGTCAATACACATTCGCAACGACCCATCTTTCTTCTTGACAAAGAGGACTGGTGCGCCCCAAGGCGACCCACTTGGTCGGATGAAACCCTTTTCTAGAAAATCCTTCAGTTGCTCGTTTAACTCTTCAATTACGCTGGTGCCATCCTGTAGGGTGAAATAGATATTGGTTGCGTGCCTGGCAATACGTCAATCCCGAAATCAATCTCCCTGTCTGAAGGGATTCCAGGGAGCTCATCCGAAAAGACATCAAGGAACTCATTCTCAATAGGCACGGACTCGAGAGCAGGCACCTCAGAGGTGGTGTCCGCAACTCGGACCAAATGATAGATACACCCCTTTTTGATCATCTTTGAGGCCTTAAGGTAGGAAATAAACCTACCTCTCGGCATAAAATTATTCCCTTCCCACTCAACGGCTGGCTCTTTAGGAAACTCAAGCCTCTTAATTCTGGTTCGGTAGTCGAGTTTGGCAAAGCATGAATAGAGCCAATCCATTACCATTATTACATCAAAATAAACCATTCCTAGCTCAATAAGGTCGGTCGTGGTATCCCGACCACACACTATGACAACACAATTCCTATAGACCCACGCGGCCGTAATAGATTCACCAACTGGAGTAGATACCAAGAACGACTCATGAAGCTGTTTTGGTTCTATCCCAAAGCTTGAAGCAACATAAGGATTGACATAGGATAAAGAAGATCCTGGATCAATAAGGGCATACACATCACGGGATTGAACACTCAAAATACCTATGACGACATCTGGTGAAGCCTATGCACTCTGGCGACCACTCAGGGCATAGAACCGGCTAGGTCCTCCCTGATCCCGTGCACCACCTCTAGCTGCACCACGCCCTGCTGGTGCTGAAGGGCCTCGGGCTGGAGGGTGTGCTGAAGATGTAGCAGCTGAAGAACTAGATGGCTGGGCGATGCCCCTACCCGCGCCCTAACTGGATGCACGACAGTCTCTCTGAATATGGCCTCTCATCCCACATCCGTAACATACTGGCATGTCCAAGTAACAGGGCTCCTAATTAAACCTCCCACACTTAGGGCATGGGGCCCTCCGCTGCTGCTGAAATCTCCCTCTTGATCGACACTGCTGGTGGAACCTCCTGCTGCCTGAACTTGACCCAAAGCAACTTCACCGCTGATTAATGTGCCCTGATGGTGGGGCACTAACCGAAGACTTGACATAAGATTGGGATGGCCCTGATGACCCGCCCCAAGAAACTGGTCTTCCTCCTCCGAATGAACCCCAACATTGCCCACTGACTGGGCCCTACTACTACCTTCTCGATCCATCTTTAGCTTCAACTTTCGAGCCTCTATATCCTGGGAGAATCCCACAATCTTCCCATAATTCATGTCAGAATGTAGAGGAGCTGTGGAAGCTTCATTGATAACCAAGGGACCAAGGCCTTGTACAAACTGACGAACCCTAGCTTCCATAGTCGGCATCATATGAACAACATACTTGGATAGGCGCACAAACTCCATATGATACTCCCACACACTTCTACTATCTTGTTTGAGGATCTCAAACTATGAGGCACGGGATGCCCTAGTGTCACGACCCGAAATCCCACCTTTCAGATCGTGACTACGTCTAACGTTGAACCCGCTAGACAAGCCAACGTAAACTACACGTTAATATTTTTAAATCAATCCAACAGTAGTAAAATTTAATACCCTCCAAATCTTAACTGAAATAACCAACATACTTCATAACTTTAACAGCGGAAATGTAACCATACTCTGAAAATGTGTAATGACGTAGTAAAGATAACAGCATCGCATAATCCCAAAACCGGGGTGTCACAACCTCATAGACTATCGAAACTGAGTGCTAAATACAGAGTCTGAAAAGAAATATATAATTGTCTTGAAACTAGGAGAAAAAGGTAGGACAATAAGGAATCCAAATACAGGAGAGACATCAAGGCCCACGAACGCCAGCGGTATACCTTGAAGCTCAGGGTGGACAGAAGGTGACTCCCTCAATGCGGTCCACTGGGTCCGGATGCGGGATCTGCACAACATGAAGAAGTACAGTGTAGCATCAATACAATTGACCCCATGTACTGAGTAATTGCCGAGCCTAACCTCGGCCGAAGTAGTGACGAGGCTAGATTTGACAATAACGATAACCTGTCCTATTCTACAGCAGGTAACAGAGATAATACAAGGCAAGAGATAAGCAGACAGGTAAGGGATACGGGAGCAGTAAGGGGAACAAGTGAATTGAAGCAGTCAAATTGACAGATAGAAGTAAGCAAGGGAGGCAATCTAACACAATAGCCAACGAAACAAGTATAAGTACCAGAAATGTAAACAATGGCACGGCATCACCCTTCGTGCTTTTACTCTCTTCCTCACAATGCAATGTAATCAAGTATCATGGCACGGCATCACCCTTCGTGCTTTACACTCTTCCTCACTATGCAATGTAATCAGATATCATGGCACGACATCACCCTTCGTGCTTTACACTCTTCCTCACCAAACAATAACAGATTTAATGGCAAGGAGTACAACATAGTTAAAATTGACAGTCCAAAACACCCGGCAAGGGGAAAAACATCAATTAATAACTCAATAAATGCCCGATAAGGGTCTCAACTATAACCAATCACCTCAATCGCATACTCTACACTTGGATTATCATTCATATCAACACTTCTCAAGCTCAACAGCCAATACTTTCAATCAAGAATAAATTCCCAAGTAAAGACAATCCCATAATATGCTAAACATGGAAGAAATACTGCAATTTCTATCAAAATAGACTCACGGGCATGCTTGACACACATTGCATAGGTACTCGTCACCTCACCTATGCAATGAACATGATAATCACTTAGCACATAGCAAATAATACCTATTCCCTCACCAAAGTTAGGCAAGACACTTACCTCGGTCCAAAGTATAGCAATCAACCCTCTAAGACCGTCTTTCCTTTATAATCCGACTCCGAAACAACGATATCTTGGCATAATTAATTTAATAATATCAATAAAAACTCAATAACACAATCCCATAGCCTAGATATTCAATTTCTAGCATTCTTCCAAAAATACCAAAATTCGACCCCGGGCCCGCTTGGTCCATACTGAAGGTTCGGACCAAAACCCAATCACCCATAACCCCACGAGTTAAAATATATAATTTGTTTTAAGATCCG
>MDKH01076820.1:0-39833 GCA_005239495.1 Nicotiana undulata
GAAGCTAACGGTCTCTCACCGACTGGAATATACGCAAGGCTGCCCATACTCACCGCCTTCCTAATCAATGCATCGGCCACCACGTTGGCCTTCCCTGGGTGATATAATATAGTGAAGTCATAATCGTTCAGTAACTCTAACCATCTCTGCTGCCTCAAATTTTGATCTTTTTGCTTGAATAAGTACTGTAGACTGCGATGTTCAGTGAAAACCTCACACGACACACCATAAAGATAGTGCCTCCAAATTTTCAATGCATGAACAATGGTTGCCAACTCTAAGTCATGAACATGATAATTCTTCTCATGTACTTTCAGCTACCGAGACGCGTATGCAATCACCTTGCTATCCTACATCAATACTGCTCCAAGTCCAACTCGGGAAGCATCACAATACATCGTGAAAGAACCCGATCCTGATGGTAACACCAATACTGGTGTTGAAGTCAAGGTTGTCTTGAGCTTCTGAAAGCTCGCCTCGCACTCGTCTGACCATTTAAATGGGGCACCTTTCTGAGTCTTATTCATTGGGGCTGCTATGGATGAGACCCCCCCCCCCCACAAACGACGGTAGTAACCCGCCAAACCCAAGAAGCTCCTGATCTCCATGGTTGTAGTGTGTCTAGGCCAGTTCTTGGCTGCCTCTATCTTCTTAGGATCAACCTGAATACCCTCAGCTGATACGATATGACCCAAGAAGGCTACTGAATCTAACCAGAACTCACATTTTGAAAACTTGGCATACAACCGATTATCTCTCAAAGTCTGGAGGGCTATACGGAGGTGTTGCTCATGCTCTTCCCGACTGCGGGAGTATATTAGAATATCATCAATGAACACGATCACGAAAGAGTCTAGTTGGGGCTTGAAAACCCGATTTATCAAATCCATAAAGGCTGCTGGAGCATTAGTCAGCCCAAAAAAATGACCAAAAATTCATAGTGCCCATACCTCGTCCGAAAGGCTGTCTTAGGAACATCGTAAGCCCTAATCTTCAGCTGATGATAACCCAATCTCAAGTCAATTTTCGAAAATACTCTAGCACCCTAAAACTGATCAAATAAGTCATCAATTCTCGGCAACATATACTTATTCTTGATAGTAACTTTATTCATCTGCCGGTAATCTATGCACATCCTCATCGACCCATCCTTCTTCTTTACAAAAAAAATCGGTGCACCCCAAGGCGAGACACTAGGTATGATGAAACCCTTATCTAGCAAGTCTTGCAACAGTTCTTTCAATTCTTTCAACTCTTTCAATTCTTTCAACTATTTCAATTCTGGTGGGGGCATCTGATATGGAGGAATGGAAATGGGCTGAGTGCCCGGAGCCACGTCAATACAAAAGTCAACATACCTGTCGGGTGGCATCCCCGGCAGGTCTGCAGGGAATACCTCGAGAAACTCACGAACAATAGGAACTGACTCTATAGAAGAAACCTCGACATTAGAGTCACGAATATGAGCCAAATAAGCCAAACACCCCTTCTCCACCATGCAACAAGCCTTGGCATATGAAATCACTCGGCTGGGAGAATGACCCGGAGTCCCTTTCCATTCTAACCGAGGCAACCCCGACAAAGCTAAAGTAATTGTCTTGGCGTGACAGCCCAAGATGGCATAATAAGGCGACAACCAATCCATGCCCAATATAACATCAAAATCGACCATGTCTAGAAACAGAAGATCCACACTAGTTTCAAGACCTTTAATGACTAAAACGCACGAACGATACTCACGATTTACCATAATGGCATCCCCCACCAGTGTAGACACATAAACAGGAACACTCAAGGAATCACGGGGCACATTCAAATACGAGGCAAAATAGGATGAAACATAAGAATAAGTAGACCTCGGATCAAACAAAACTGAAGCAGATCTATCACAAACCGATATGATACCTGTAATAACAGCGTCGGAGGACTCTGCATCAGGCCTGGATGGAAATGCATATAGTCGGGGTTGGGCCCCGCCACCCTGAACCACATCTCTGGGAGGACCTCCACCTCTAGCGGGTTGGCCTCCACCCCTAGCTACCTGACCTCCACCTCTAACATTCTAGCCTCTACCTCTAACTACCTGACCCCTACCCCATGCTGGCTGGGCATGTGGTAGTGGAGTTGGTGCCGGAACTATAACACGAGAACCCTGATGCTGAAACTGATTACCTGCATATTTCAGACAAGTCCTCTGAACATGCCCATATTCACCACACTCTAAACATCCATCCTGATACATAAACTGACCCGGACGAACCGGCTGACCACGATGAAAACTCTGCAGAGGAGGTGCTCTAATAGGAGCTAAAGGAGCACTGTAACTGGCTGAGTAAAAGGGGGCATATAAGAACCACGACCACCAGTAGTGCTGAATGAAATGGCCTGGAAGAATGGCCTCTGCTAAATGAAGTCCCGCCTCTAGATGAGGCACCAGTGAAACCACCGGAATGGCGAGGTCTCTTGTCATACCCCTGACCTCCCATCCCGAGAAACGACTCAACCCTCCTAGCCACATTAGCTGCATCCTAAAAAGAAATCTCGGCCCCTGTCTCCTTGGCTATCTGCAACCCGATGGGTTGAGCAAGGCCCTCAATAAACCGTATGACCCTCTCTCTCTCTCTCTGGGAAATAAGAGAATAACATGTCTAGCCAAATCAATGAAATGAGTCTCATACTGGGTCACGGTCATGCTGCCCTGCTGAAGCCGCTCAAACTGACAACGTTTCTCCTCTCGGGTAGTAACATGAAAAAACTTCTCCATAAAGAGATGAGAAAACTGATCCCAAGTCAAGGCAGGCGACCCAACTGGTCTAGTCAATAGATAATCCCTCCACCATTTCTTGGCGGAACCAATCATCTGAAAAGAAGCAAAATCGGCCCCATTGGTCTCCAAAATGCCCATATTACGCAATACCTCATGACAACTATCTAGATAATCCTGAGGGTCCTCTGCAGTAGCACCACTGAAGTGAACAAGGAAAATCTTGATAAACCTGTCCAGTCTCCACAAAGCATCTGAAGACATGGCTGCCCCATTGACGCGCGGCACTGCAGCAACTGGCTGAATTACCCCAACTGGATTGGCTAATGGGGTCTGGACCTGAGGAGTAGTTTGAACCAGAGTGTGGGTAGCAGGAGTTTGGACCCCTCCTCCAGCCTGAGATACGGCTGCCGCAACATGGAATGTGCCAATTTGGTCCACACTCTCCATAAGGCCCACTAAACGAACCAAAGCGTCCTGAAGCACTGGGTTATAAACCCCTCTGGGACCTAAGCTGGCCCCGCTGGAATGGTATGAGCTGGAACCCCCTCATTATTATCAATCTAAGGTTCCACAACTGGCCTCGGTCTATGGCGCGGCCTCGGCCTCTTCCTTTAATAGGAGCTGCTGCTGGAGGACCGAAATGTTGGTCAGCGAAAGAGGAAGCACGTGCTCTCTCCATCTGCGAGAGAATAGAAAAATCTAATCAGTATTTGAGATAATGAGAATCGCACGATAGAATAGAAATAAAAATGGAGTTGTTTCCTACTCAATAGCCTCTGAGAGATAAGTATAGACGTCTCCGTACCGATCCTTCAGACTCTATTAAGCTTGTTCGTGAATTGTGAAACCTAAGCAACCTAGTGTTTTGATACCAACTTGTCACGACCCAAATTCCCAACCTTAGGGATCGTGATGGCGCCTAACACCGCACTTGCTAGGCAAGCTAATGTTAGAATTCGATTCGTTATTTTCCTTTAATTACTTACTTGAACATAATAAAATAAATTTAAAATGAGCTTAATCTAATGACTTCCAATGAATAACTACAATTATAAAATAATAAACAAATAAATAAACCTAGTCGCGAACTAATTATATATGTAACTCTAAGACTACCCTAGGGTCTGGTGTCACAATTCACGAACTTCTAAGAATACTACAAATAATGGCTGAAAGAATAATATAACTGTTTTGAGAAAATATAAAACACTCTCTACGAACTAAGAGAAGACTCTAGGGATCTGCGAACGCCGGCAGATATACCTCGTGTCTCCGAGCGATGGATGTCTGCTACTAAAAATCTCTAATACTGGCCGGTACCTGGATCTGCACAAAACAATGCAGAGTGTAGTATCAGTAAAACAGACCCCATGTACTGAGTAAGTGCCGAGCCTAACCTCGACGAAGTAGTGACGAGGCTAAGGCGGGCAATTATAACATATCCTATGACAATATATATATATATATATATATATATATATATATATATATAGATACATACAAACCAGAAAGATAAACTGCAACAATAAATACAATAACTCAGTCGCCTATTCCACGCCTCAGCTGTAACCAAGATCTCACATAAATTTCCAAAGTGCCAAACTTCACTTTAAAATGACCAAAGGTGCATAATATGAGAAACAGTAGAGTAAAACAGTAAATTTTCCAAATCCTTGTATTTAAAATCAATAACACATAAATATCCTCCCTTATCACTTGCTTGTTGCGACGTGCAACCCGATCCCGCCTGTCCACCCTTATCACTATCTTTTATTTCACATGTCCACTCTTATCACTATCTTTTATCTCGCCTGTCCACCCTTATCACTATCTTATTGTCCACCCTTATCACTATCAATTTATTTAATTATTAAAAACTTTCACAATTCAGGCCAAGCCTTTCACACACTTTTATACCAACAATTGTAAACAAAAAACTTCATAACTTATCAATATTATCTCAAGAGGGAACCAACAAGAATACATACATACATACATACATATATATATATATATATATATATAGTCCATCCACTCAGTCTTTATGTACCATAATGAAGCCAAGAAAAATAACTAATACTTTACCAAAAATAATTGCAACAAGACTTAACAACAATATAACAAGCCAAGTAATCATATAACAACAATGAACATGAAACAATTAAAAACATGAAGCAATTAAATTGGAAACGGGGAAAGGATCATGTAAGCAGACCATTTGGTGGTGCATAGATACTCGTCACCTCACCTATACAACACACACATGCATTTTCACATAATAAATAGGTTGGGGATTCCTATTCTCTCAAGTCAAGGTTAAACCAAGCACTTACCTTGAATTCGCAGGCCACTCACTGCTCAATTATAGCTTTTTCTTTTGAATTAACCTTCAATACACTCGAATCTAACCATAATCAACTTAATATCATTAATTAATGCTAAAGGAACTAACTTTACTGAAAATTATAATTTTTCCTAAGTTTTTTCAAAAAGGTTAAAACCGGACCCCGGGCCTGCTTGGTCCAAACTCGGGATTCAGACCAAATTATGTTTACCCATTTACCCCTGAGCTCGAATATACAATTATTTTCGAAATCCGACCTCAATTCAAGGTAAAGATTCGATTTTTACAAAATTCCCTAATTCTACTCAAACCCTCAATTTTTACCATGAAAACTCTTGATTTTTTATTTAAATGTGATAAAAAAACATTGGGTAATTAAAAGAGTAAAGTGTAGAATTGATTATCTAACACTTGAGGATGATATTTGGTGAAGAAAATCGTCCTTAGGGCTATTTATTTCAAAAATTATGAAGAAAAACGGTTATGTCCGCGTTTTTCAGTGTTTAAATATAGCTGGGCAGGCCTTCATCGCGCTCGCGTGGGCCTGCCTGCGTTCGCATAGGGTCAAGCCTTATTGGCCTTCGCGTTCATATTACCTGAGTCGGGTTCACGTAGTTTTGCAGCCCTAGTTCACCGCATTCACGATCAGTGGATCGCGTTCGCATAGCCTAAACGTAAGCCCCCTCCCCCAGGCCCATTACACTTCGCGTTCGCGTGGACCAGACTGCGTTCGCGTAGGGTCTCCCCCCAGCCCATCGCGTTCGCGTCCCTGGTCACGCGTTCGCACTGAACAAAAAAAGGCTCAGCGTATTTTAGCATATGCGTTCGCGATAGGGGCAACGCGAATGCGAAGAATTAAATCGCTGGGCACCAGAAAACAACAAAACCAGCAATCTTTTAAGTGCAAAAATATCCCGTGGCCTATCCGAAACTCACCTGGGCCCTCGGGATTCTAAACCAAATATGCACGCAAGTCTAAAAATATCATACATACTTGCTCGTGCGATCAAATCATGAAAATAACATGTAAAATTATGAATTAAACCTCAAAACTCCTCATGTTTCTCAAGAAAACTTAAAGTTCATTATTTTTCAACCGGACGTCCAAATCACGGCAAATAAACTAAGATTTTCACCAAATTTCACAGTTAGAATTTAAATACTATAACAAATCTGTACCAGGCTTTGGAACCAAAATACGGGCTCGATACCAACGGTTTCAAACATTAATTCTTTTCTTTATTTCATTAATATTTCAGCAAAATAATTTCTTTCAAAAATTGATTTCTAAGACTTGGGACCTCAGAATTAATTTCCGGGCATACGCCCAAGTCCCATAATTTACTGCGGACCTTCCGGGATCGTCGGAACATAGATCCGGGTCCGTTTTCTCAAAATGTTGACTATAGTCAACCATAATCAAATTTTAACTTTAGAAACTACTATTTCTGATATTTTCACATAAAAGCTTTCCGATTTCACGCCCGGACTGCGCACGCAAATTGAGGTATTTTAAATTAGTCTTTTTATGGCTAATAAGCCTAGAATTAGGTCTGATTTCATAAAATGACCCCTTGGGTCATCACATGTATACCATCGCTTAACCCTGAGGTAGTGCCAATTCCTGATCTAGTCGATGTTGGTTCACACATTGCTCTAAACGCCAACTTAGGCACCGACTTCGGAGGAAGCATACGCGAAGAGGTCCGACCTGGTGGCCAAAGAACGCAGGGTCGAGGATATGGGGAAGTCAACCTCCAAGTAATCTTTGAAATGTTACAAGAGCAACAAATTGTTATCGCTCAGCTGCAAAGTCAACAAAAGACTCTGAGCGTGATGGGACCAGAAACTACTTGCCATGCTGAACCAATGCCGGAGAGGTCGAGTGATAATGGATATGGGGCTGACCCCACAATCATGAGAATGCTCAAATAACTCACAAAAAGGATCGAGCCAGGAGAAAAAAGGATCAAGGATAATGATAAAAAGGTGGAGACATACAACTCGCGGGTCGACAAAATACCTGGAGCGCCTCCGATTTTGAAAGGTTTGGATTCCAAAAAGTTTGTGAAAAAACCTTTTCCCCCGAGCGCGCCCCCGAAGCCTATTCCAAAGAAGTTTCGCATGCCGGACATACATAAATACAATGGGACCACCAATCCGAATGAGCATATCACTACGTACACATGCGGTATAAAGGGAAACGACTTGGAGGACGATGAAATTGAGTCAATTCTGCTGAAAATTTTGGGGAAACTTTGTCCAAAGGGGTGATGATTTGGTACCACAACCTGCCCCCCGAACTCTATCGATTCATTCGCCATGTTGGCGGATTCATTTGTGAAGGCACATGCTGGTGCTATAAAAGTTGCAATAAGGAAATCAGACGTCTTCAAAATTAAACAAAGGGACAACGAGATATTGAGGGAATTCCTATCCCGATTTCAGATGGAACGAATGGAACTACCACCAGTCTCCGACAATTGGGCCGTTCAAGCTTTCACCTAGGGTTTTGACCATTTAATTAGTGTTTTGGGTTGGAATAATTGGGGAAAATTGTAGAAACGTCGTAGATTGTAATTGAGTATTTAAAGTTCGAATAGGGATCAGAATTGAGTAATTTTGTTATGGTTGGACTCGTGGTTGAAAAGGTGTTATGATTTTTGTAATTTTGTCGAATTCTGAGAAGTCTCAAAGTTGCCTTTTTGAGTTTAGTTAAAGAACTAGTTTTATCATAAAGAATTGAGTCTTATAGCTTGTGTTGATTGTTTTAAGTTGTTTGTGGCTAGATTCGAGTTGTTTGGTGGCCGATTAACAAGACAAGGGCTTGTTAGAGTAAAGATTTGCATGGTTTGAGGTAAGTAACACTTCTAAACTTGGTCTTGAGGGTATGAATCCCCGAAATACGTGTTATGTGGTTGGTGTTGAGGTGACGCGCATGCTAGGTGACAGGCGTATGGGCGTGCATCGTAGTAACTGAGACTCTGTTGATTCCGTGGAATTGTGTAGTCATCTATTCTTATTATTATTGATTTACTCTCCATGTGTTAGAGGAATTGCGTTGTGATTCATGTTAGAAACCATATTTAGGCTATATGTTTGTACTGTTGGGACCCCATAGGTCGTTTTGTTGAATTATTTGCTTAATTTGCAATCATGTACTCAACCACATTTGTACTTTGCATATCCTATATTTTTCTCTGTTTCCATTATTTTACATCATATTATCATTGATTGGGCTGATTGTTATGACATTGGTGAGCCCGAGAGACTGGAGAGATTGATGACTAAGTGAGACCGAGGGACTGATTGTGAATAATATTTATGGGATCGGGCTGCATGTCGCAACCGACTTTATTGATTCATGCCAAGATTGTCTTATATTAACTCTTGGTCAGGATCCGCCCCTCCAAAGTCTGACATACCAGCAGTTAGCGTAGATACCTACTGAGTGCGAGTGCCAAGTGCGAGTACTGAGTGCAAGTGCCAAGTAATTGAGATTTCTGAGTGACTGGGAGGACTGTGTGAATAGGAGGACTGAGTAACGGGGAGGACTGAGTGATTGAGCGTGCTGAATGAGATTAAATGCCCCGAGAGTATGCATATGACTTTATCACTGTGTTGCATTAAAGTTTGCATGCATAATTGACATGTAGATATAGTGATGTATCATTCCGCATATCAGTCACACTTGGCATATTTCATCCATGTTGAACTTAATCTGTTAAACTTGAAAGCATGTCCACAGTTCTGTACTGTTACAATATGTATTTGAATTGTACCTGTTTGAGCTCGTCACTACTTTTAGTCCAAGGTTAGACTCATCACTTATTGAGTACATTAGGTCGGTTGTACTCATACTACACTCTGCACTTTGTGTGCAGATCCATGTGCTTCTAGGCATGACATTTGCTACCTTTGGAGCTTTATCTGTTTGGAGACTACTGAGGTAACTGCATTGGCATCCGCAGACCTCGACTCTCCTTCTTTCAGTTTATTTGTATTGTTCTATCTTTCTAGATAGTTGTTTTTTGCAGCCAGACTGTCTTTACATTTAAATTCTCATGTACTATGTGACACCTGGATTTTTTGGGGGATTTTGTATTTAGTCGTGGTTGTTTATTAACGGTTATTTATGAGATTTTCATTATTTAAGCTTATTTCAGTATGTTTTAAATTGAAAGTTGCATGGTTAACTTTGAATTTTTGTCTTGCCTAGTATGGTGATAGACGCCATCACGAAATGTGAGATTTTGGGTCGTGACAATCTCATTCATTATGTGGGAGGCATCAAGGTTCACCTACCGTTCTTATACTTATGACGTGCTTTGAATACCCTGAATTTGTACCCATACGTGACACTTAATTTCTTATAATTCACTTCCTTACATGTGACATCACCAAAATGACGACCTAGTCATGTCGAGAGTTTCCCAATCTATAGAGAGACCGGGGATCATTTTGTATCCTGACTTGTTCACCTTTTGAAAGTCTTGTAAGTTTCCTTACACCCTCTTTTTTTAGAGATGTTTTTGGTCATTCTTGACATTATCCCAAATAAATATTCATTCATATAAATGTGATTGCTATGAACATGGTTGAGTCACATTCTCTTACCAATTTGATTTTTATCATTCCTCGACATTTCATCACGATAATTTGAGATACAACCGTTCCATTTATCTTGGAACAATTGTTTTCATTTTTGTACCTTTGCCGTAATCATTAGTGGTGACCATTAGAGTGACGAATCGTCTTAACATCTTGACAAAGAATCTAAATTCTAGACTAGGGCCTTACTCTTTTGAGGTTCCCTTTTTCACATCCTTCAATACAGGTCTTTGTACGTTCTGGCTCTATTCTGACAGTACTAACTGACATCATCACCTCATTTTCTTTTCCTTGAGTTCTCATAATTCGACTCATGATTCTCGCTCATCATAGTTGTACATCTTGATTGTATCATTTTTCTTTTTAAATATGCTCTTGACCTTAACCCACTATTTCATTCATGCATAGTCTTATACTTCCCAGCTATTGTTAAGGCAACACGTGTAATATCTTGAACTGTGAGCTTTGTGCTCCTCACTTTTGTATCTACCACGTTAGGTAGTCAATACACCCGAGAACCATATCTCTCGCTTCAGGAACAACGCACAATCTAGAATAAGAAGAAAGTGAAACTTCCTAAATGTCCTTGTAGCCTCCCTGATATAACTGTAGCCGGCGACACACCGATAAGAGGGACTATACTTGACACAGCTCCATATACTTTCTAGGACTCGACTTAGAACGTAGTGCTCTGATACAAAGTTTGTCACTACCCAAAACCACGTGACTGGCACCCGGCACACTACCTAACCCGAGCGAACCAAACCATATAATGCACCCAAACCATATGCATGAAAACCAATTTAACCACGGAAGCTCATTGAAAATCATATACATTTTCATGATAAATGATAAAATATTTTTTTCAAGCTCCAGATGATACTACACCGCTCCAATTGATTAAAAGGCTCAAATATCACCAAAAACCTAATATCTACCATTATATACCCCAACAACATGAAAACAAACATGAAAAGATTCATAAATATCTATTTAAGCTTCACAATTCGGCAACAAGCCTTCAACTATTCCAAATTATCCAATACGTCCACCAATATCCTATTCAATTCCATTCTTATCATTAAATACTCATTTAGAGTCATTAATGGTACTATATTACTTACTCAACATAACCAGGTCACTATTCATTATCCTCTCCAACAAAACACTAGGTTTATGAACTAGTGTTACTTCTTAGCCAAATCCTTATTCCCATTTCAATTCGTCCATCAGTTAGGTTATCGAGTCTATTGGCATCATTAGAAAAACCAAAACAATTTCAATTATATTAGCCCAACACAATTCACCATCTTCTTCATTCAAAATATTATTTTCAATACCCACTCTTAGAATTTATATAATACTCCATTATAACTTCAAATAAACTTCATAAACATGCTATCCACAATTCAATATATCATGTATGTGAAGTTCAAGTGAAGGGATTATCTCTTGGCGGAAGAATCTTACTTTTTCTCTTTTTGGTGTTCTTGAAGATTGAATACATTTTCTATGGAATTTAATCCATGAATGATGTTAGAACTAACATTAAATGGATAAATAGCATCAGTGAGGCTGCCCATGCCCAGTCCCAGTAGCTTCTCTTTCAGCTTCTTAACCGCGTGGGGCCTTTTCACACCATTATCGACTCATCCCAATTTTTAAGGAAGAAATCGATACGTAGTCATAAATTCATCTTAATCTTACCTTGAAGTGTGTTGATAAGAAATGTGCTCCTCCTTCTCTAAATTCAAGACCTAACTACAAAATTTCATCTCTTTCTCTCTCCCGAAATAGCCACTTTAATTAAATGGTGTTATGTATCCATAAATGCATCTTAACCCCTTATTTGAAAAGCTTGCTTGAATCAGCTACACCCAGGGCAACGTAGCTATGCACCTCTTCACGTGTACGAATTATCTAAGCCTCGCTTCTCGCATCTTGTCCTCCGCGAGGGTCACACCCACCTTGTCCCGAGTATCTTCATTCCTAATCTTCACATTGTGCATCAAGTCTCACGCCTACGTCCGCATTATGAGTCACATCATTGAATTTGCACATATTTAACTCTATTTATGTTGTTTTTTGCATATACATAAAAAAGTTCGAGTTTAAAACATCAGATTTTATTGAACCGGTGAACCATGGCTGGATCCGTTACTAACAACTTGTTTGGATGGTCGTTATCCATTGTATTGTATCGTATTGTTACTTTAAATACGATGTTTGTTTTGGTTGTTACTTAAATTTTATTGTATCGTATCGTTAAATCCATCGTTACGTAACGACGAAATATGCCACTTTATGTAGCAACCGATTTGGTGTGGTTGCGTCGTTATCTTGTCTTTTTATCTCATCTCACCCTTCACTATTATTAAATAATTTTATTTTATCATTTACTCTACCTTTTTATATATTAAATTTATTTCGTATCATAATTTTTCTTTATAATATTGCAAAATTTATTCTTCATATTGTTGGTGTATGATATCATGAAACAATAACAAACGATACAATCTATCCAAACATTATATTCATCAAACGATACAATACAATACAATACAATATAATACGATACGATACATTATGAAACGAAATGTAAGTAAGACAAATAGAAAAGAAACTTGGTGTTCGTTTGGTTTGAGGTATAACATAATACAATCATGGTAAAAATTTGGTTAATTGGTTGCTTAGTATTTGGTTTGTATGTTGAAACTTGCATCTCCACTAGAAGTGATGCCTCAATTGTTATATTGATTTATACATAATATAACTTGGTATAACAATACATGGATTATGAATTAAAACTAAAAAATTAAATTTCTCTTTATTCTTTTCCTCAAAACCATCATTATACCCTTTATATTCTATTTTTAGTATAAAGAACCAAATGTTCGAAAATATTTATTTTTTGCATAACTAATTCTTGTATTATAACTCGTGCATAAATTGCTGCTCAACTGAGGGACGCCTTAGGGGTCACTTGATATGATTGATAAGCAAAAATAATTTGGGATAAAATTTGTGTACCCTCTAATACTTTGTTTGGTTACTTATCTTGGGATAAGTTATCTCATAATTAAAAATAATATTGCGATAATTTATGTTTACCAGAGGGTAAAATAATAATTCCAGGATAGAGCAGTAAAATGGATAATTCTGTAATCAATACAACACATTAAACAGTTAATAAAAATAATTACTTTTAATATAATTAATTCTAATATAACTAGTTACAGTATAACTAATCTCACCCGGAAGGAATTGGGATAAGCATGTAGAAGTTGAGTTCCATTTAAAAGGAGAGCCACTAGGGGCCCTTGTCAGTTCACATAATATAATCTGTCTTTCTCTTGAAACTCTAGTGCTCTAAACTTTAAGCTAACTTCCAAGCTGCTTTATATTTATTTATTTATTTCATCCCATAAATTTATTATCTATGTCTTTCCCTATCAATGCTCTCCAAGATAATATTATTGGATGGAACAAACAATAAACTTAAACAAATGGGGAACAATTTTATAGAATTTTGGTCAAAAGACCCATCATTTCCTGTTTGAGATTCTCATCTTGTAGTGCTGTGTGATTGGGAAATAAAAAGACTTAATCTAAAGCTGCTTTTCCCCCAAAAGAATTTCAAATATCAACATATAATCAGGCTGAAAAGTTTGAAAAGCATCATCCCCTGTTAATTATGAACAACAACAACTACTCCTCAATCGCAAATTATTTACCCAGAAAGACTAGAAGATATAGACATTCTTCTTTGAATTAGATCTGGACATTAACAGAAATTGGGTGTCATTATTTTTCTCTAGTAAAATGGGGAGGTACTAAAGAGTTTATAGTACAATCTAATAATTCATCTTCTCTACATACAATACAAGCTGAGAGAAGAAAAAAAAAGATGAAGAAGAGGTTTAAACAGGCCTACCCCTTTTGTGTGTAGAAGTTGAGTCCCCTTCAGATGAAACATCCATTGATTTGTTGAAATTACCAGAAAGATGTGCATATAAGTCAACCACTGTCCTGATGTTGTTGTTGAGTTCTCTAATTAAACCCACATTCCTGCTCAAATTGTCAGGGATTTTGGACTCATGGTTCTGATTAATCTCATTGATTATCAGCCTGTTCTGGTCCAATATGTTCTGAACTTGAACAAAGCTCTTTTGAAATGTCTGCATAACTTTGCCATCTATCTCTCTACCACCATTAACTTCCATTTCTCTATCTTTAATCTTTATGTTGGTGAACAATGAATCCGGCCCCTTTCAAGAAAAAAAGAGAGGAAAAGTAGTAGAGACAATTTCTTGGAATTTTTATAATACTTGTAAGGAAACCCCATCATATCTGCCTCTATAGTATTAAGGAAAAGGCAGAGACAAAACTAGATAAGGTAATTTTGATTTGTTTAAAGACAAATTGTACATGAGAGGGACAACATCTGAACTTGAAATTATGACTTGGCCCCTCCTCATAGGTTGTTCTTTTCAAAGGAAGGAGGGGGTCATGTAACAAACATGGAGTATACAATTATTATTTATCTATTATTGTATGAGGTATAATGAGATGTCAACAACAAAAGCAGATCCCATCTCCATAAAGAAAACCTTTTAGTGCGTACTCTATACCTAGCTAAAGGCCCTAAAGCTCAGAGTTTCAACTTTCAAAAGAAGAATCTCAAAGACAACAACAAATTCAGTGATTTTCCATGATGGGGTATGGGGCAAGTAATAGCAACAAGTAAGAATAATAGCAATCTATGAATAAAACTCTAGATAGTAGTAATAATAATCTATGAATAAAACAACAAAAGACGAAATCTCCAGACCCAAAATGACCACTGAGTTTGTACTTTGGGCCTACCCATCAATAAATTAACTTGAATTTTGGTGTTAAAAGTATCCTATATTTGTGGTAAAAGATACTCTCTTTGTTTCAATCATGTGATATAATCGCACGACTTAGATATGCTTCGAATTTCAAGAATGAGAGGAGTTTTTTATTAATATAATTTTTTCATATGCCTTTTAAATATTTTAAATTATTAATTATTGTAATTTATTATATAGTTTTATATATTTTTCAATTATACAATTTTATTTAAAAAAAAATTAATTTTTTATATCTAAAATTTTGGAAACTCAGAAAACTTCCAAAAGTAAACCAGAATTATTTGTTTCTATTTGTAAGTTCTTTTCTCACAAGCCACCAAGAAAAAAGAAAACGTGTAAATACCAAATAATAATGGCGTTTAAAGAGACAAAAAGTTTAAATTTTCACGTACCTAGAACATAATATCTGAGAACATTATTGTGGTAGAGAGAAGCAAAGGAAAGACATTGAAATAGCAAAGATGAATAATGATCGGCAACTGAATCGAATCTTCAGAGGGAGAGAGAGAATATGTAGATTTGACAGTCAGGTTTCGACCCACTTTCTTTTGTTTCCTGTCTAGAATTATTACTTTCCCCTCCGTTCGCCAACCTGGTAAAAACTATATTTATTTTAAAAAATATTTTTTTTAAAGTACTTTTTAGATATTAACAGTTTGTATTCAGTCAAGAGAATCACATTTTGCGATATTTGATAAGTAAATTATATTAAATAAATTTTTCAAAATAATATTAAATTACGATAAAGTACAATAAAGATAAGTCTACATTAGTATATTTAAATAGGAGAAATCTTAATATTTATTATGAAATAATTTTATTAACTTTTTACTTTTATGTAATTATATTAAAGTATAAAATATGAAGTAATATATATTAAGATTTTAATTAATATATAATATAAATATATAAAAGTAATAATATTAGTAGGAACACATGTTCTTACAAGTTACATTTTATAAGAAATATTATCAATTCTTGAGAAAAATAAACTAGGTAGTATCGCATTATGTCAATTATATTATACGCATGCATGCCAAGAAAATATAGAAACAAAATTATAAAGTGGAGATCATATAATATTGGTATACTATAAGAGATAAAAAAAACCATACCTTATGAAGAAAGTGCTTAGATCTGGTGATTAGCCTTTTTATTTCAAACAGTAATAGGAGACGGAAAAAAAAAGAAACGGCGGAAGAAAAAAGAAGATTTCTATTTATAATAGAGAGATTATTTCAAATAAGAATAAGAGAAGAAAAATAAAAATATGTTGTGTGTGTCTATATATATATAAAAAGAAAGAGATTGTAGAAATACAAAAAAGTAAAAGTTAAATTAATAAGGGATGGTTGAAGAAATATAATTTTATAGTAAGCATATTTTTGTTTAGAAAAAAGTAAATTTTTGCTTTTGTTTCTGCTTCTTGGAAGAAGTTAGAATTTTGTAGCTTCTTCCAAAAGCAGAAAAATTGTTTCTATTGGTGCTTAAAAGCAGTTCTTTGTTTTGGCCAAACACCTTATATTTTCAAATAAGTATTTTTTTGGCATGTAAAATACGTTGGACTTTTTAGAAGCTTGACCAAACAGGCTCTTATATTGAAAAAAATGATTTCACTTGTATATAGTCACCACGTTAAATTTTTTTAATATTATCTGTGTTATTTAAATTTAAATAAGTATCACTAGCTGACACGTGTTTGAAATCATAACGACACGACTGACGGGACGTTTTAGATTCTTTGTCGTTTCTGTCACGACGTATTGAAGAAGGGATCAAAGTGCATACGTTGTTTCTCGTCGTTTCAGTAAACTTACTCTCCGAGATACGAGAGGGCTATCTGTATACAAGTGAAATTGAGCTTGTTGGACACCTCGGTTCTTGATGAAGTAAACGGAGCAAAGACATGACCGTAAAGAACCAGAATCGGGGCAAGGAGCCCCTCGAGCGGGGGTCCGGGTAAAACATCTGCACTCGGAAGAATTGAGGCCATGTACCTTTGGTCCGATTCGAATCCCAAAACTTCGGAGAGCATTATCAGATAATCGAGCACGACTAACAAAGGGTCGTGATATCCGTGTCCAACCTGATGTCACGGTGTGAATCTCAGCACGTATCGGCAGAAAATCAGTGATTAGCAAAATGAATGATTTTTACTGTTTATGGAATTGTACTTAGGGTAAAACTATGTTACTATATAAAGGGGAGCTTGACTATTCACTAGACACATTGTAACACGCATATCAAGGTAGTATACTCTTATTTTCTCTGTTACTCAAAGCTTAGTTCTTCATTATTGTGAGCTCGGGATTGAAGTCGGGCATTTCATTAAGTTGTTAGTGAGTCCGGTATCACTCCCCTTACTTGGTTTGACAATTTATTACATCTTTTATTTGTTTAATCTAACGTTATTTATCATTTGTATTGAATTAATCAGCATATCCTTAAAACACATATAAATTCAATTGTTAGCCGTTTTTAGGATAAACACTTTTCATTTTATCCACTTTACCCTTAATAAGAAAATTTTATAGCCGCACAAATATTATGGCCCCACAAAGCTTTTATCCCTTAAGCTTTTAGGACTACATATTTCAAAAGTCTTCTTTTTTTCTTAAACTTTATGCCAAGTCAAACTACATCATCTATATTGAAACAGAGCGAGTACTTTTTTAGATTCCAAAATTCGTTTAGTTCTTCGATAGAGCCTACATTATATTCGGGGAAAAAACTTGTTTGAAAGTATAAATGCATTAAACTATGTTAATTCATTATAATTAAGTGAGATTTAAAAATCTAGTAATGATTTAGTAATACTGTATGGGTCAAAATCTGGCTAAGGAAATGTCACGACCCAAAATCCTAACTCAGGTTGTGATGGCGCCCAACACCGTGGTCAGGCAAGACAATGCTTATTCTACTAATGAAGCTTCCTTATATGACATAGCATTCCAACACTTACCAAGTTTAAGTTTAAGACATTTAAGTAGTAACAGATAAATTATCTAATCTTAAACAATTGTAGCCATAAAGGATCATATACAGTCCAAAAATACAACGTCTACTACGTATGTGCTAGGAACTAGTGTCACAAGTCTACAATTGAACTAGTAGAATATACAAAAGATGGAATAAAAATGTTCTACTGTCTGAAAGAAGTAGACAGAAATAAACAAAAGATAACTCCATAGTGCTGCCGAGAATCGGCAAGGGAAGCAGCTCACCGTGAAGTCAAGTCCGGAATGTAAATCTCAGGATCAAGCTCCGGTCTGATAACCAAATGCATCGGCCTCAAAACCTGTACAATTAAGTACAGAAGCGTAGCATGAGTACATAAACAGATATGTATCCAATGAGTATCCCGCCTAACCTCGAAGAAGTAGTGACGAGAGGTCGATGTGATATTTACTAGGGTCAAACAATATGTATTAAATACAGGCTGAACAGCAATAGCAGTAATGAACAACAATAATAAGGCCAGGAGTATCAAATAACCTTCTCGAGTACCTTTACGGTCACCTCCGTAGCATGCAAGATACTTAATCCCCCTTTTTCATTAGATCATCAAATACGGTTACTGGACATACCATAAACTATCAAACACATAACAAGTCGTGATCGTACGGCCAATACGACGTGAAAAGTAAATGTGCACTGCCGAGGGTCGAACGACTCGAACCATAGATGCATCTATCTGCCCTGCTCGCGAATCTAACATGCGAAGTGGTTAACATAATACTAGGGCTACCCCGCTCGCGAATCATACATGCGACTCGGGGTCCCGTATACATATATATAATCATCAGGGATTTCAGATAATTAACAGGGAACATACTCGTAGAAAAAGGGTCCAATAATGTCAACTCCAAATCATAACTTCTTAGGCCTTCATATGTGAGGTTCAAGGATATTAGACCACTTAGACCATATGCAAGATCACATATATAACACACAAAGCATGCTTGTGAGTCCTAAACTACTCGACAAGGCATAATAGTAGCTACACACGGACTCCCGTCACTTCATGCGTGCGTAGTCCCCGCAAATAAGGACATACAATCATTTATAATCACCTATGGGTACAATTCCCTCTTACAAGGTTAGAAAGGAGACTCACCTCGTCCGAGCCTACTTTTCGGGTCAAGAATGCGCCCGAAACTCCAAACTCGTCTCCCAAGGACTCGAAACTAGTCAAATGATGCATAAATGAATTAATTTATACTCAAAAATATGAAATTTCCTCATTTACTTAGTTATTTCAACTTACTTTGAAAAATTCCAAAATACACCCCTGGGCCCACATGCTCGGGTTCTGGAAAATTTCGAAGGGAACACCCACTCATAGCCTAAGGATCAATAATATATAGTTTTTGTATGATCCCATGGCAAATTCCTTGGTAATTCTCCCATTTTTCATAAGACCTAGGTTTTTACTCTAACCCGTGATTTTCACTAATTAGTGTGTTAATCTACCTAAGAATCCAAGTATTAGACTAAGTTTAGGGTCGGAATTACTTACCTCAAAGTAGCTAGGTCGTTTGTCTCTCTTGCATGCTCAAAATTCACCCCAAGGAAGAAGAAGAATGCCAAAAATGGTTTAAGTCCCGTTATTAAAACACACTGCCCAACTGCCCCTTCTATGCGAATGCAGCCTGGGCAGTGCGTTCGCGATGAACAAGTGGCCAGGCCTTCAGAGGCCTTCTATGCGAACGCGGAGAGGTCTTCGCGAACGCGGAGGCTAGCTTGGCTAGACCTTCGCGAACGCGTCTGGGAGGGTGCGAACGCACTGGGTAAGGGCTAAGCTGGGCTGGCCCATTGCTATACCCTATGCGAACGCATAGGGAAATATTTCACCCCTACTAGGTCCTTTTATGCAAACGCGACAGTGCAACCGCGAACGCATAGAAGGAAACCAGATACAGAAAATCTAGTGTTTTGCATTTAACTCCGAGGGGTTCGAAACTCACTCGAGCCCCTTGGGACCCCATCCAAAGGCACTGGAAAGTATCTATTCATGATACGGCCTTGCTCGAATTGTTGGAACGTGTAAAACAACAACGAAACTAAGAATCCGACCCCAAAACCAAATTGAGTCAAACTTTGAACTTCAAGTTCTAGAATTCACTTTAAATGCGCCGAACCTACCTATACTACTCGGAATGACACCAAAATTTGTAGGCAAGTCATAAATGACATAACTGAACTATTCCCGGTCTAGGAATTCTGTTCGGACCTCGATAACACAAAAATACGTTCCAAACCTCAATTCTTAAACTTAAGGAATCATATTTCACTATTGGCGCCGAAACGCTCTCGAGTCATCCAAAACCCGTTCCGGACATACGCCCAAGTCTGAAATCATCTTACGAAGCTATCGGAATCGACGAAACTCGATTACGAGGTCGTTTACTCAAAATGTTGACCGAAGTCAAACTTGGCCTTAAAAGCCAACCTTAAGGAACTAAGTGTTCCTATACCATTCTAAACTCTTCCGAATCCCGAACCACCCATCCCCACAAGTCATAAATCATTAGAAGCAACTACGGGAAGTCTCATTTAGCGGAACGGGGTCCTAAAACGCAAAATGACCGGTCAGGTCGTTACATTCTCCACCTCTTAAACAAACGTTCATCCTCGAACGGGTCTAGAATCGTACCTGGTGTGTTGAATAAGTGTGTATATCTGATCCACATGTCCTCGTCGGACTCCTATGTCGCCTCCTCTACTGGTTGGCCCCTCCATTGGACCCTTATGGGAGAAACTCTCTTGGATCTCAACTGGTGATCCTTCTTGTCAATAATAGCAACTGGCTCCTCCTCGTAGCCCAATCTCTCATCCAACTGAATGGCGCTGAAATCAACCACGTGAGAGAAGTCGGCGTGGTACCTTCAGAGCATGGATACCTGAAAGACCGGATGAACTCCTGATAAACTGGGAGGTAAAGAAAGCTCATAAGAAACCTCCCAACTTGCCTCAATACCTCGAAAGGACCTATAAACCTTGGGCTCAGCTTGCCTTTCTTCCCGAACCTCATAATACCCTTCATCGGCGAGACTTTCAACAAGACCTTGTCTCCCTCCATAAGTGATACGTCACGCGCCTTCTGATCCGCATAACTCTTTTTTCTGGACTGTGCTGTGCGAAGTCTCTCCTGAATCAACTTTACTTTCTCCAAAGCATCCCTCACCAGGTCGGTGCCATATAACTTAGCCTCGCCAGGCTCAAACCACCCCATAGGAGAACGACATTGTCGACCATACAAAGCCTCAAATGGAGCCATCTCGATGCTGGACTGATAACCATTATTGTAAGCAAACTCGGCCAAAGGCAAGAACTGGTACCACTGACCTCCGAAGTCAATCACACATGCCCTGAGCATGTCCTCCAATATCTGAACTGTCCGCTCTGACTGACCATCAGTCTGAGGGTGGAATGTTGTGCTGAGATCTATCTGGGTGGCCAACTCACTAAGCAATTCTCTCCAGAAGTGCGAGGTGAACTGAGGACCTCGATCTTATATAATGGACACAGGTACACCGGGCAACCGGACTATCTCCCGAATGTAGATCTGGGCCAACCTCTCAGAAGTATAAGTAGTATCCACTGGAATGAAACGTGCCGATTTGGTCAACCTATCCACAATGACCCAAACTATGTCAACCTTCCGCAAAGTCCAAGGTAACCCAACCACGAAGTCCATAGTGATGTGCTCCTACTTCCACTCAGGAATGGGCATCTGCTGAAGTAGGCCTCCTGGCCTCTGGTGCTCATACTTGACCTGCAGGTAATTAAGACATCTAGCCACGTACTCCACTATGTCCTTCTTCATCCGCCTCCACGAGAAATGCTGCTTCAAGTCATGATACATCTTCGTAGCACCCGGATGAACAGAATACCGCGAACTGTGAGCCTCCTCTAGAATCTTCTCCCTCAGGCCATCAACATTAGGAACACACAGACGGCCCTAAAGTCTCATAACACCATCCGCGCCCAAAGTAACCTCCTTGGCACCACCCTGAACCACTATCACCCGTAGCTCTACCAGACATGGATCATCAAACTGCCGGGCCTTAATCTCTCCCAATAATGAAGACTGAGCAACTACATGTGCAAGAACTCGGCAAGGCTCTGAAAGGTCCAACCTCACCAAGCGATTAGCCAAGGGCTGAATTTCCAAAGCTAGGGTTCTCTCCTCTGATGCAATGTAAGCCAAACTACCCATACTCTTCGCCTTCCTTCTCAAGGCATCTGCTACCACATTTGCCTTGTCCGGGTGATAAAGAATGGTGATGTAATAATCTTTTAGCAACTCAAGCCACCTGCGCTGCCTCAAATTAAGATCCCTCTACTTGAACAAGTGCTGCAAGCTGCGGTGGTCTGTATAAACCTCACAGGACACCCCATACAAGTAGTGCCTCCAGTTCTTAAGAGCATGAACAATCGCAGCCAACTCCAAATCGTGCACCGGGTAATTCTTCTCATGGACCTTCAGTTGGCGCGAAGCATAAGCAATAACTCTCCCCTCCTGCATCAATATACACCCCAAGCCAACTCATGAAGCGTCACAATATACTGTATACATCCCAGAACCGGAAGGCAATATCAGAACTGGTGTTGAGGTCAATGCGGTCTTGAGCTTCTAAAAGCCCGCCTCACACTCGTCGGACCATCAGAACTAGGCATTCTTCTGAGTCAATCTAGTCAATGGGGCTGCAATGGAAGAAAAGCCCTCCACAAATCGGCGATAATAACCTGCTAGATCAAGAAGCTTTTGATCTCTGTAGCTGAAGTAGGACGTGGCCAACTCTGAACTGCCTCAATCTTCTTAGGATCAACCTTGATACCCTCTCCGGATACCACATGTCCCAAGAATGCCACGGAATTCAACCAGAACTCACACTTGGAGAACTTATCATATAGCTCCTGTTCTCGCAAAGTCTGGAGCACAACTCTCAAATGTTGCTCGTGCTCGCCCAGGCTACGTGAGTAAATCAGAATGTCATCAATGAAGACAATGACAAAAGAATCAATTTACGGCCTGAACACCCTGCTCATCAAGTCCATAATGCTGCTGGGGAATTAGTCAAGCCAAAGGACATCACCAGAAACTCATAATGGCCATATCTCATACGAAAAGCAATCTTCGGAACATCCGAGTCCCGAATCTTTAGCTAGTGGTACCCCGATCTCAAATCAATCTTAGAAAACACCCGTGCACCCTGCAACTGGTCAAACAAATCATCGATACGCGACAATGGATACTTGTTCTTAATGGTGACCTTGTTCAATTGGAGGTAGTCAATAAACATCCGCATAAACCCATCCTTCTTCTTCACAAATAGCACTGGAGCACCCCACGACGATACACTCGGTCTGATAAACCCCTTAGCCAACAACTCCTCAAGCTGCTCCTTCAACTCCTTCAACTCTTTCGGAGCCATACGGTACGGGGGAATGGAAATAGGCTGGGTGTCTGGAGCTAAATCAATACAGAAATCGATATCACTATCTGGAGTCATGCCTGGAAGGTCCGAAGGAAAAACATCAACAAACTCTCGAAACACTAGCACTGAATCAATCGTCGGAGACTCGGCGGTGGTGTCCCGCACATAAACAAGATAGGCCAGACAACCCTTCTTGACCATATGTCGAGCCTTCAAGAAGGAAATAACTCGACTGGCTCCACTAATTGAGGAACCTCTCCACTCCAACCTAGGCAACTCGGGCATGGCTAGAGTAACTGTCTTGGCATGGAAATCTAGAATGACATGATAGGGAGATAGCCAATCCATGCCTAGAATAACCTCGAAATCAACCATGTCGAGCAATAGGTGGTCCGCTCGGGTCTCGAATCCACAAAATGTAACCACACAAGACCGATAAATCCGGTCTACCACCACAGAATCTCCCACGGGAGTGGACACATAAATAGGAGTACCCAAGGACTCGCGAGTAACATCCAAAAAACAAGCAAATAAAGTTGATGCATATGAATATGTGGATCTTGGATCAAATAACACTGATGCCTCTCTACCACATACTGAAATAATACATGTGATCACGGCATCTGAGGCCACTGCATCTGATCGGGCCGGAATAACATAAAATCTGGCTAGAGCATCGGATGACTAACCCCCGCTGGTATGAATAGGAGCTGACTGAACTCCCCATGTCTGGCCTCCACCTCTAGGACGACCCCTGCTGGCCTGTCCTCCACCTCTGGGTGGTCGGATCGGTGGTGCTAGACTCATAGGCTAGTAACCCTGCTGCACTGCCTTGCCCCGAAACCTGGGACAAGTCCTCCTGATATGGCCTGGATCCCCACACTCATAACATCCCCTCGGTGCCATGGCATGCTGCCCTAAAGAAGAACCCTGAATAGCTGGGGACGGTGAGAACCCTCTGGCATGGCACTGAAATAAGGCCTCATTGGGGCACCACGAGGAGGTGGTGGGGGTGCTGAATATGGGGGCCTACTGGTCTGGCCCCTGCCAAACTGATCTCTGCCCCTAGCAGGGGCGCCTCTGAAATCACTGGAGAATTTGGCTCTCTTATCCTGCTGCACCTGCTCTCTGGTCCTCGACCATCTCTACCACCAGTTGATAAGGGGTCCCCATCTCCATCTCTCGGGCCATGTTGGCCCTAATTCCTGGATGTAACCCATCTACAAACCTCCGCATTCTCTCAGCCTCTGTAGGAAGTATCATGAGTGCGTGACGAGACAACTCAGAAAACCTAGCCTCGTAGTCTGTCACTGACATCGGACCCTGCTCCAGTTGCTCAAACTGGTACCGCAGCTCTTCCCTCTCAGATGGTGGAATGTATCTATCCAGGAATATTCGGGTAAACTGCTCCCAGGTGAAAGGAGGAGAACTTGTCGGGCTGCCAAGAATATAGGACTGCCACCATCTGCGGGCCCTACCCTCCAACTGAAAAGTAGTGAAGTCAACTCCATTGGACTCCAATATCCTCATGTTGTGCAGTCTGTCCCTGCACTTGTCAATGAAGTCCTGGGCATCCTCACCACGCTCACCTACGAAGACAGGAGGGTGCAATCTGGTCCATCTATCCAATAACTTCTGCGGATCGCCGCCCACAGCTGGTCTGGGCTCAGGTGCTGCTGCTACAAGCTGGGCCCCGCCCACGGGCAGTGTACCCGGGGTATGATATACTGCTGCTGCATGACCTGCGGCCTAGGCAGTAGGGGTCTGGACTCCCCCTCCCGCCTGAGATGTGGCATGATCCGTTGGAAATAGACCAGCCTGGGTCATGGTATCCATGAACCGCATCATACGGCCCATGACCTCCTGGAAGCCTGGCGCCGTCATAAAGTCCATCGAAGCAGGATCTGCTGGGGGCACCTCACCCTGCTCCTCTGTGATAGGATCCTCTACTGGTGGTGCAACTAGAGTAGCTCTGGGACACCCTCGTCCCCTACCTTGGGTCGGTGCCCTCCCCCGACCTCTACCACGGCCTCAGATAACGGGGGTAGCGGCTCCCCTCAGGTCTGGAACATTGGATGCGTGCGTCCTCACCATCTGTGAGAGAATAGAAGATTAAGACTTAGTATGCCATCAATTGCACTATAGAAGGTGAATAAAGAGAGATTTCCTAACACCCTATAGCCTCCTGAAGATAAATACAGATGTCTCCGTACCGATCTGCAAGACTCTAATGGGTTTGCCCGTGACTCGTGAGACCTACGTGAACCTAGTGCTCTGATACCATGTTGTCACGACCCAAAATCCTAACTCAGGTCGTGATGGCGCCCAAAACCGCGGTCAGGCAAGCCAATGCTTATTCTACTAATGAAGCTTCCTTATATGACATAGCACTCCAACACTTACCAAGTTTAAGTTTAAGACATTTAAGTAGTAACAGATAAATTATCTAATCTTAAACAATTGTAGCCATAAAGGATCATATACAGCCCAAAAATACAACGTCTACTACGTATGTGCCAGGAACTAGTGTCACAAGTCTACAGGAGAACTAGTAGAATATACAAAAGATGGATTAAAAATGTTCTACTGTCTGAAAGAAGTAGACAGAAATAAACAAAAGATAACTCCATAGTGTTGCCGAGAATCGCCAAGGGAAGAAGCTCAGCGTGAAGTCAAGTCCGGAATATAAATCTCAGGATCAAGCTCCGGTCTGATAACCAGATGCACCAGCCTTAGAACCTGTACAATTAAGTACAGAAGCGTAGCATGAGTACATAACAGATATGCACCCCGTGAGTATCCCGCCTAACCTTGAAGAAGTAGTGATGAGAGGTCGACGTGATACTTACTAGGGTAAAACAATTATATTAAATACAAGCTGAACAGAAATAGCAGTAATGAACAACAATAATAAGGTCAAGAGTATCAAATAACCTTCTTGAGTACCTTTATGGTCATCCCCGTAGCATGCAAGATACTTAATCCCCCTTTTTCATTAGATCATCAAATACGGTTACTGGACTTACCATAAACTATCAAACACATAACAAGCCGTGATTGTACGGCCGATACGACGTAAAAAGTAAATGTGCACTGCCGAGGGTCGAATGACTCAAACCATAGATGCATCTATCTGCCCCGCTCGCGAATCTAACATGTGACGTGGTTAACATAATACTAGGGCTACCCCGCTCGCGAATCATACATGTGACTCAGGGTCCCGTATACATATTCATAATCATCAGGGATTTCAGATAATTAACAAGGAACATACTAGCAGAAAAAAGGGTCCAATAATGTCAACTCCAAATCATAACTTCTTAGGCCTTCATATGTGAGGTTCAAGGATATTAGACTACTTAGACCATATTCAAGATCACAGATATAACACATAAAGCATGCTTGTGAGTCCTAAACTACCCGACAAGGCATAATAATAGCTACACACGGACTCTCGTCACTTCATGCGTGTGTAGTCCCCGCAAATAAGGACATACAATCATTTATAATCACATATGGGTACAATTCCCTCTTACAAGGTTAGAAAGGAGACTCACCTCGTCCGAGCCTACTTTTCGGGTCAAGAATGCGCCCGAAACTCCAAACTCGTCTCCCAAGGAATCGAAACTAGTCAAATGATGCATAAATGAATTAATTTATACTCAAAAAAATATGCAATTCCCTCATTTACTTAGTTATTTAAACTTACTTTGAAAAATCCCAAAATACACCCCCGGGGCCACATACTCGGATTCCGGAATGTTTCGAAGGGAACACCCATCCATAGCCTAAGGATCAATAATATATAGTTTTTGTATGATCCCATGGCAAATTCCTTGGTAATTCTCCCATTTTTCATAAAACCTAGGGTTTTACTCTAACCCATGATTTCCACTAATTAGTGTGTTAATATACCTAAGAATACAAGTATTAGACTAAGTTTAGGGTAGGAATTACTTACCTCAAAGTAGCTAGGTCGTTTGTCTCTCTTGCATGCTCAAAATTCACCCAAGGAAGAAGAAGAATGCCAAAAATGGTTTAAATCCTGTTATTAAAACACACTGCCCAACTGCCTCTTCTATGCGAACGCAGCCTAGGAAGTGCGTTCGCGATGAACAAGTGGCCAGGCCTTCAGAGGCCTTCTATGTGAACGCGGAGAGGTCTTCGCGAACGCGGAGGCTAGCTTGGCTAGACCTTCGCGAACGCGTCTAGGAGGGTGCGAACGCACTGGGTTAGGGCTAAGCTGGGCTGGCCCATTGCTATACCCTATGCGAATGTAGAGCACCTATGCGAACGCATAGGGAACTTTTTCACCCCTTCCAAGTCCTTCTATGTGAACGCGACGGTGCAACCGCAAACGCATAGAAGGAAACCAGATACAGAAAATCTAGTGTTTTGCATTTAACTCTGAGGGGTCTGAAACTCACCCAGCCCCTCGGGACCCCATCCAAAGGCACTGGCAAGTCTGTATTCATGATACATACTCGCTCGAATTATTGGAACGTGAAAAACAACAACGAAACTAAGAATCCGACCCCAAAACAAAATTGAGTCAAACTTTGAACTTCAAGTTCTAGAATTCTCTTTAAATGCGCTGAACCTACCTATACTACTCGAAATGACACCAAATGTTTCAAGCAAGTCATAAATGACATAACGGAACTATTTCTGATCTCGAAATTCTGTTCGGACCACGATAACACAAAAACACGTTCCAAACCTCAATTCTTAAACCTAAGGAATCATATTTCACTATTGGCGCCGAAACGCTCCCGGGTCATCCAAAACCCGTTCCAGGCATACGCCCAAGTCAGAAATCATCATACGAAGCTACTAGAACCGTCAAAACTCGATTCCGAGGTCGTTTACTCAAAATGTTTACCGAAGTCAAACTTGGCCTTAAAAGCCAACCTTAAGGAACTAAGTGTTCCTATACCATTCTAAACTCTTCTGAATCTTAAACCACCTGTCCCCACAAGTCATAAATTATTAAAAGCAACTACGGGAAGTCTCATTTAGGGTAACAGGATCCTAAAATGCAAAACGACCAGTCGGGTCGTTACAGGAAATTTGGCATGAAGAGGTTATCAAGTGTGAGAATTGCGACTCAACATGGGCGATTAGGCCGGGGTCGACCAGGGCTTAACAATAAGGAACCGCCGAGCAAGCCACTAAGGACGGGTCGAGTAGCGAAAAAGGGGAATAATGGCTAGTATAGTCTTGAAACTATCAAAGGGAATATTCAATGTTGTACTTTTTAGGATTTTTGGGAATATCCCATATAAATAGTAAAAGCAGGGGGGGGGGGGCAAAAGGCATGTAACATTCACTATGATAAGAACTCTTGGCTCTTGAGATATAATACAAAACTTTACCTTTCCATAGTGATTCAATTTGTTGTTTATTCTACCTTTTCACGCTTCAGATCCGAGAAAGCCTTGTATATTCCCATATCCATTTGTCTCACATTGTTGTTAGAGGGAAGAATCATCCACCTCATTCAATATTTGGGTGAATCGTTCTTCGTATTTACATTATTGCTATTTTATATATTTATTGCTCATCATTGTCTCGCAGTACCTTCTTGGTAGCATCACTTAATATCGTTTGTATTAAATTGGTTCTAGTGTTATTTGGCGGTATTACACTAGCATATGTTAGATCTAAGACCTATTATATTTAACTAGAATTTACCCTACACCTTTCATTATTCGAATTAATTTAACAAAAGATTTCATACTTTTTGGTCAAACAATTTGGCGTCGTCCATGGGGAATTTTCTAGTTAAAGTCATAGTTTTTCTTGATCTAAATAACAACAACAAAACATAGAAATTTCTTTTTCCTACTCGCACAGTCTAACATAGCAGGAAATGGAGAAGAAATGTTGAAGGCAGTGGTAGGCCTTACTGCTAACCTCCTAAACACTATCAATGAGGTTAATGGAGAAGACAAGGAGAACGTGACACCAAGCGCTTCCCCTAGGCGAAGTGGTCCTCCCCTCCCTCATGGCGGCGTTACCGCTTCCCATGGAAAAGGAGCCTCTACGTCCACAACAGAAGAAGCACCACCAGAAGTGAAAAGTTACTAGAGGCATGGCTAACGAGTACACTGACCAGTATACTCGACAAACTTGCCCAAAGGGCGAGCAGGGAGGATGCACAAGTCGGCGTCACAAAAACAACCAATGAGCAGCATGTCCCCCCTCCTTAAACAGGTATCACTCACACTGTTAATGATGTAGGTAATGACACCCTCACTGCTATTCTGAGAAAAATGGAGGAGATGGAGAACGAGAACAAAGCACTTCGCGACCAAATAAGGGAGCACCAGGTGAGGGTAGATAAGATACCGGGTGCCATAGCTTCTACCAAAACTGGATGACGGCCGGTTTGTAGAACAACTATATAGCGATGTGGTTGCACCACATGCTATACCTAAAACATTCAAGATGCCTCCATACTTGAATATATATGACGGCACAACACACCTTGAAGATCATATCATCCACTACATCATCGCAGTGAAAGGCAACGATCTCATTAAAGAGAAAGTATCATCTATAATGCTAAAAAAGTTTGGTGAAACCCTAACTGGGGGAGCACTAACATGGTACTCACAACTGCCAGCACGACCCATAGAAACATTTGAGTAGATGGCCGACAAGTTCATCACCGCCCATGTCGGGGCCAAGAAAGCAGTGGGAAGGGTGAATGATGTATTCGCCATTAAACAGTCACCCGACAAAAGGCTCAGGTACTTCCTCGCCCGGTTCAACCGAGTTGAGAATGACTCTCCCATATGTATCAGATGGAATGGATATAACAGCTTTCCAAAATGGGCTAAGCAGGAGCGGTTCGAGAGCGACAAGAAAATTTTGAGCAGGCTCATGAAGTATCCCCCCACAACTTGGGAAGAAATACACAACGCTTATTATGCCGAGGTGAGAGCGGACAAAGACGACCTCAACGAACCAACCCAACGGTTGACGTCGGTTTAGATGGAGTCAAGAAAAGATCGCGGAAACGATAACAGAAGGGGTCATGTAGGTCCGCGCCTCAACCACGAAATACACTAGCCATACGTCAGGACTGCCGCCATACCACCCCCACCCCCACCCCCACCCACCCCCCGCACCATAGCCATGGTGCATCCTGGACGCAAACAGGGACTCGCCAAAACGAAAGAGGTATGCCTCCACTATTATCTGCTCACAATTTTTATGTTTCTCCTTCAGAGATAGTCTACGCCCTAAAGAAGCTCGGCCCAAAGGTGAAATGGCCATAAAAGATGAAGTCTGATCCAAACACCAGAGAGTTGAACACCCTCTGTGAATTCCATCAAGAACAAGGTCATAAGACGGACTGCATCGCCTTGAGGCAAGAGGTAGTAAACATGCTCCACCAAGGCATTTGAAAGAGCTGATGAGCGACCAAGGAAGATTGAACTTTTCTCGAGGGCGAGAAAAGCATCACCCCCCCCCCCCCCCCCCCGCCCCCCCCCCCCCCCCCCCCCCCCCCCCCCCCCCCCCCGAAGCCACCCTCCCCAGCCCGCACCATCTAGATGATCATCGGTGGAGGCGACGACGCGACAATCAACAATGTGAAATTCACTACCGCCTACAAGTTGAAGCAGTCAATCACCCATGAATGGTATGATGACCTCAAAGAAAGTATCAATATTCGATGAGTCGGATACTCACGGTTTAACTTTTCCACACTATGATGCTCTTGTTATTACTTTACGCATTTCAGATACTGATGTAAAATGGATCATGGTAGATGACGGTAGCAGCATGTGCATCATCCACCCTCGAGTTCTCACAAAAATGAGGCTCGAAGATTAAGAAAGTGTCACGCTGCATCACACTAACAGGTTTGTAGTTTAGCGGACCTCAGGAGAAATCACACTACCCGTTATGGACGATGGTATCACCCCTGAAACAACGTTCCACGTCATGGATCAAGACACGGCGTACAACGCCATCATAGGACGACCTCGCATACACACCATCAGGGCCTTCCAATCTAGCCTATATCAGGTCGTCAAGTTTCCCACCCCGTGGGAAGTATTCAGCATTTGCAGCGAGCAACGCACGACCCAAGAATGCTATTGCATCGCCCAAGACTGCAAGTACACCTAATAGTTAAAAGGGAAAGGCACAGAAGCATAGCAATTAGCGAGGTCGAGGTCAGACGACTTTGAAAGGAAAGACGTCATCAAGGACCCTGAAGTCGTGGAAGCCACGGGATCAATTATGGAAGACCTCAAACCAATTCAGCTACATAAAAGCGACCACAACAAAAAAGCTTGTATCGGCCACAAACTTCAAGAACCAGGTAAATTTCATCAATTTTTAACTAACAATGCGGACTTGTTTGCTTTTTCCCATGCAGATATGCAAGGCATCCTGAAATAAATAGCAACACGCAAGCTGAACGTCGACCCACTCTACCCCCCGGTACGACATGTTAGAAGGAAATCCAATGCCGCAATAAATGATGTCGTCCGCGAAGAGGTGGAAATCATACTTGAAAACGGCTCTATCAGGGATTCAAAGTACCCCAATGGGTCGCTAACGTGGCCATGGTGAAAAAGAAAAATGGGAAATGGCGCATGTGCGTAGACTTCACAAGTCTGAACAAGGTATGCCCGAAAGCTTCATTCCCACAGTCTCACATTGATCAACTCATCGACCCAACAGCAGGGCACGAGCTGTTAAGTTTCTTGGACGCCTACTCGGTTACAACCAAATCCTCATGGAGCAGGAGGACCAGGAAAAAAACTACTTTCATCACCTACCAAGGGATGTACTACTACATAGTTATGCTGTTCGGATTGAAAAATGTAGGGGAGACATATCAGAGGCTAGTAACCAAAGTTTTCAAAGAACAGCTCGGAAAAACCATGGAAGTATATATAGACGATATGTTGGTCAAGTCGAAAAGAAAGGAAGACCACATCGACCATTTGAGGGAAGCCTTCTACATACTTAGGCGGTACGATATGAAACTGAACCCCGATAAATGCGCCTTCAATGTAACCTCAGAAAAATTCTTCGTCTTTTTGGTTTCGCAGAGAGGCATCGAGGTTAACCCCAACCAAATCAAGGCTACTGAAGGAATACCAGAAAACTTGACCAGCAAGAAGCAGGTACAGAAGTTGACCGGCCGTATAGCTGCCCTATCGAGGTTCATCTCACGATCCTCTGATATATGCCACAAACTCTTCGGCGTACTCAAAAAGGACAACGGACTCCAATGGAATTCTCAGTGCGTCGACGCCCTGAGAGAACTAAAGGCGTACTTATCTTTGCCCATGTTGCTTGCTGAGGCAGAACCCGGAGTGCGCCTCCTGATCTACTTGGATGTGTATGAAGTTGCAGTAAGCTCAGTCCTGGTTCAAGAAAATAATAGTACGCAATCTCCAATCTACTACATTTGCAAAACCTTGGTCGATGACGAAACGAGGTACCCTCACCTTGAAAAGCTAGCCTAGGCTTTGGTCGGAGCTTCACAAAAGCTTAGACCTTATTTCCAATGCCACCCCATCTCGGTAGTCACGACTTTTCCCCTGAGGAGTATCCTACACAAACCCGTGCTATCGGGTAGGTTGGCCAGATGGGCCATTGAATTAAACGAGCACGATATAACCTATGAGCCGCAAACAACGATAAAGTCGCAAGTACTTGCTGACTTCATCACCGACTTCAGCGCTAAAATAATGCCTGAGTTTGAAAGGGAAGCCACTAGTACTTCCCCAAGATACAGGACCCATGGATTCTGTATACCGATGGCACCTCCAACGCGTCAGGATCTGGACTAGGACTCGTACTCGAGGTCTCGACGTGCGAGATAATTTTCCAGTCCATACAGTGTCCCGATATGACTAACAACGAGGCCGAGTATAAGGCCGTGATTGCGGGATTAAAACTGGCCCTCAAATACGGAGCACGACGAGTAGTCCTTCGATGTGACTCATAACTCGTCGTCAATCAAGTCACAGGGATTTTCCAGATCAAGGAACAAATGCTACAAAAATATCAGGTCCATATTTGTAAGCTACTTTCTAAGTTCGGCGAATGCCAGCTCGACCAGATACCTCGAGCGTAGAACGTCCAGGCAGACGACCTCGCCTAATTGGCGGCAGCTACCAAAAGCATAAACGGAAAAGCGAATGTCGTCACACTCCTCCACTCAACCATCGACCAAATTGAGGTACGCACTATTAATCTAACTTGGGACTAGCTCAATCGTATCATCGCCTACCTGCAAGACAACGTGCTCCCAAACAACGAAAAGGAAGCCAAAAGCTTCGAGTGCAAGCAGCCAAGTATAGCATCATCGACAACGACCTATACAAGAGGATGTATGGAGGCCCTCTTGCAAAATTTTTGGGACCAAACCAAAGAAGGCGCGTCCTAGAAGAGGTCCACGAGGGTCATTGCAGGGCTCACACCGGCAATCGAGCCCTAGTCAGATGTCTCATATGAGCAGGCTAATACTGGCCCCCAATAAAAAAGGAAGCATCTGATTTTGTTAAAAGATGTGAACCATGCCAAAAGTACGCCCCCATGATCCACCAAGCGGGCGAGCACCTCTACTCAGTCACGTTGCCCTGGCCCGTCATCAAATGGGGAATGGATATTGTCATCCCCCTTCCTGCAGGACGAGGTAATGTACGATTTCTTTTGGTTTTAACTGACTACTTTTCTAAATGGGTGGAAGCAGGTGCATTCGCCCAAATACGCAAACAAGAAGTGATCGCCTTTATATGGAGGAACATCGTATGCCGCTTCAGCAGCCCCAAAGAAATCAGTTTTGACATCGGACCTCAATTCACGGGGAAAATGGTCGCTGAGTTTTTCGAGAAATGGCACATCAAAAGAATACTGTCCACGCCATATCAATCGGCTAGAAACGGACAAATTGAATCCTCCAACAAAGTGATATTGAATATCATGAAAAAAGAAACTAGAAAACACCAAGGGACTATGGCCAGAGGTGCTACCAGAAGTGCTATGGGCATATAGCACCACGCGAAATACAAGCACTGGGGAAACACCATACTTACTAGTCTATGGGACTTATGCAGTGATACCAGTCGAGGTCGGAGAACCATGTCTAAGATATTCAAATGAGAGCAGGCCAAGCAACGATGAAAGTAGAAGGCAAGATCTCGACGAGGCCGAAGAACGAAGAGACATGGCTTACATAAGAATGGTATCCCAAAAACAACAGGCTAAACAGTACTCCAAAACAAAATCCAGGGTCAGGCCACTCAAAGTTGGGGACTATGTACTCAAGGCCAAAACACAAGCGAGCAAGGATCCACGGGAAGGCAAACTAGGGACCAATTGGGACGGCCCATAAAAAATTACGGCTCCAGTAAGCAAAGGGTCGTTCCAACTAGAAACAATGGAGGGAAAATTGCTACAAAAAAATTGGAATGTCGCTCACCTCAAATACTTCAACTTCTAAGGATAGACATCCTCCAAGTCGTACTCTTTTTCCCTCACCCCGAGTTTTTTCCCAATTGGGTTTTCTTGGGGAGGTTTTTAACGAGGAGACGAAGAGGGCATCTCAAAGTTATGTATAAGTTCATCGCTCGACCTCTCAACTATTTCTCCAGGTCAACCAATGAAGGGACTCGATAGACTGGGACTTCTCCAATGTATGTACGAACAGAGAAAAAACATGTAAACTTCTCCAATGAATATATAAACAAAGAGAAATATGCAAACATATGATGTTCACATGTCTCCACCAAGTTTACACATTACACAAATTCGTGGAACAACATTCGACCTCATCTGAATCAATTTTAAAGTCAACATTCGACCTTGCTCGAATCGACTTACATTCGACCTCGTTCGAATCAATTTTACAGTCAACATTCCACTTTTCTCGAATCGACTTACATTCGACCTCGTTCGAATCAATTTTAAAGTCAACATTCAACCTTGCTCGAATCGACTTACATTCGACCCTGCTCGAATCGACTTACATTCGACCTCGTTCAAATTAATTTTTAAGTCGATATTCGACCTTGCTCGAATCGACTTACATTCGACCTTATTCGAATTAATTTATAAGTCGACACTCGACCTTGTTCAAAATGACTTACATTCGACCTCGTTCAAACCGACTTACATTCGACCTCGTTCGAACCAACTTAAATTTGACCTCGTTCTAATCGACTAATATTTGACCACGCTCAAATTAATTAAGACACTTGCACACAACCTGGCTCGAACTAATTAAGTAACGATTCAACCTCGCACGAGCTCAACTTACAATTGGCCTAAGTGAATCGCAATCAAGGCAGTCAATTGAGGAAAACATTCGAAGGAAAAATAAGAAGTTCAAGAACAGACAACAAAATTATTATCATTACAAAAGATATCTTACAAGGGCCAAAAGGTGCCCACAAAAAAAAAAGAACATACAAAGCAAGTACACTACTCGGCAACATCACCCCCATCGCCAACACCCTTGCTATTGGAGTATTCATAATCATACCAAGAACCTGGATCGAGCCAGTCCAAATCATCTTCATCATCACCATCCCCATGCGTACTAGATCGTAGCCACAAGCGTCCCGAGCTGCACGTGCTTTAACACGAGCATCCTCAAATTCCACCTCAGAAGCTTTTCCGACCGTCATCAAGCCCCTGAATATATCTAGATGCGCCTCATCATGAACCCACTTCTCATACAAATCCCATGGAATATTGGGATAAGTAGAAGTGTGGGAGGAAGACGGTTAAGCAACTTGTTGCACCTTCTCGGCCTTAAGGGCGGAAATCTGCTCGTTCAAGTCCAAGACCTCTGTCTATAGACCACCAATAACTTCTTCAAGTCTCGCCTCCTTAAGCGCAAATGTCTCCACTTCATTTGCCCGCTCAGATCTGAAGACGCGGATGGAACCCGCTAAGGCTGCCGCCTCTACCATAGTAGCAGTTCTGGCTTTCTCGGCTTTATCCAACTCTGGCGTTTTTACGACCAACTCATCATTCAAACCGTTGGCTCTAGCTTCACTCTGCACGAGCTCGTCCTGCCAGGAGGCCACCTAAGCCTGAAGCTCGACGCTCTCGGCCATAACCTCCTTGCTCACCTCAAGTTCGTCCTCTTTAGCTATCAACGTCCCTTCGAGCTTACTACACTTGCCGATAGCTCTCACAAGCTCATCGTCCTTCTCCTTCAACTCATCATCTTTCCGCTTTAGATCATCTCGGAAATACTGGAACTAACCATCCTCGCCGAGTATGCTGCTCAGTGCATGGTGCGATACTCCCTGTACTTAAACTCTATTCTTTTATAGAGAATCGTCCTCTTCTCTTCCTGATGGGCGCTCTGTATCTCCAGAATGCGAGTCTGAGAAGCAAGTAGAAAACGGTCAGCAAAGACGAATAACATAAAGAAAAGGAGAATATACGAAAAGACCAAAAAAACAAATTACTCGCAGGGTCATCCCGGAGATGCCTAACGACAGGTCTGCGTCCTTTAGTGTCTGCACAGTCCTATTCTCGGTGCCCGTGCAGATGGGGGCCAAAGCTGGGACCATGCGCTCCGAGTTAAATAACAAATTGTAGTCCAAGGGGATGATGATGTTTCAGGTAGATTCCTCAGTTCTCACCTCTACCCGAGTGAAACCCTCTTCGAAAGTCCGCACCTCCTCGGAGTCTATGTCAGAGCCGGACCACATCATCATCCATGACGACCATCTTTCCTCTCCCTTCGGCGGACGAGGATACGACCTCAGCGGCCCCTGACCGCCCTTCTTCCGTGGCAACCTCCGCTGCCTCTAACGTCCTCCCTTCCACGGAAACCTTTGGCGGGGGAACAATCCCCGCAATTGAAGGACGCGCCGACTCCACGTCAAAAATAACTTCATTCTCAAGTGCGGCCACGACCGTAACCACACAGCCTATCTCCACTCTTCGCCTTTTCAACGGAGCCACTTCCTCCTCGCCCGGCGAGGACTTGTCTACTAGGTGCAATATTGGGGAGGCCGAAATCTCCATTGGTGGAACAACCATCCGATGGTCGGGATCACTTGAAGCAGGAGTCTAAGAGGAAGTATTCCGCACAGACTCGGTTAGCACAAACTGCAACCCGACCGACACAACCGCTTGGCAAAATGAGGGAATAGGAGCCTTCACCTTCTTCAAATCTCTCCGACCTAACATCAAAGATAAAACTGTAAGCAAAAGAAAGAAAAAGGATACTACAACAAGGTCGAATTATTTAAAGAACAAAGCCCGACTTACCGGTCGAGGGCTTGGGTCCAAATTTCTTGTTGAAGGATGCCCAGTCGCGGATCCCTACAGTGTAGGGCAAAACTTAGGCCACCCAGTCACAATTATCGGCGAACAACGAAGGGGGATGTTTCTCGGCTACATGAAAGGAAAAGAAAATTATTAAGCCACAAAATAGGGAAAAAGGGGAAAGAACTTACTTCAATCAACGAGAACATCCACGGGAAAAATTCCACTACTCGGGAAATCCACTAGGGCTAGCCACTACGTTCTCAGTTTTAACAAAGAAGAAGTTGAACCAAAACCGACGATCCACCTTATCGTCCATTCCAGCCACTAGCCCCTTGGTCTCGTGGTGGAGAAGATGTATCATCGTTCTCCTATGGAAGTTTGGCACAAAAAGATGCAATAAGTGGCGAATAGAGACTTCACAGCCGGTGAGCTTCGCAAACTTTGTCAGCATGAGGAAAAAATTTTAAATATAGGGGAAGAGTTGGGCCGGGAAGATGCCGTAGTAGCGACAGAATTCCTCCGTCAATGGAGGAAAAGGGAGAGAGTATCCCACTAGGAACGGGTAGGCATAAAACGCAATACCCGGGCCGATAAACATGGATCATGTCGTCCCCCGTTAGAACCAGGTCGATGTGAGTGGGGATGTTGTATTTGGCCCTGAGTGCGGCTATATGCTTTTCTTTCATTTCAGACTTTACAGGGTCAGGGTCATGCGCATGGTCCTTCGAAAAATCCGACCTAGAGAATTAGTTGCGAGGAACAATCTCTTCCACAGTGGGGAAGCTTTCGTCCTCCATAGTCGTGGCCTTCCCTCCACCAGAAGGCATAGCCACTGAGAGCGGAATTGGGTCCGAGATCATCTCAGAGTTAGGAGTTACGTTGGTCATCTTTTGTTGATGTGTACACAGTGGAGCTGAAAGTGTAGAAGGAATGGAGGTGGGAAGTTGCAGGAAATAAGAACACAAGAAGAAGGAGAAGAAAGAGGGAAAGATTGAAGAATCAGAGAAGGTGAAAACTTTCTCCAAAGGGTATCTCCCTTCCTATTTACACAAAACCACGACGCTCAAATCAGTGCAATCAACCGTCAAGCGACACTAGAATTGAAATGACAGAGGCTCAAAAAACGATGCAACGCGTTGAAAAGACACGTAACAATGATGCATGCAGTTATGACTTCACCTTAAACCTTCCTCCCTGACCGAAACTCTCAGAGCGACACGTTATCACCTCGGTAACGATCACCATTACTCAACCTCCATGTCCGAGTTTCTCAAGAATTGTTATTGATGAAGTCCTCTCATTGAGGCCGACCAAAAGACGACCTCGATGAGCGGAGAGACTAACTGTATGGGTCAAAATCCGGCTAAGGAAATTCGGCATGAAGAGGTTATCAAGTATGAGAATTGCGGCTCAACATGGGCGATTAGGCCGAGGTCGACCAGGGCTTAACAATAAGGAACCACCAAGCAAGCCACTAAGGCCGAGGTCGAGTAGCGAAAAAGGGGAATAACGGCTAGTATGGTCTTGGAACTATCAAAGAGAATATTATATTGAATATTCCCTCTGTTGTACTTTTTTAGGGTTTTTGGGAATATCCCATATAAATAGTAAAATAAAGGGGGGGAAAGGCATGTAACATTCACTATGATACGAACTCTTATGAAACGTTGACTCTTGAGATATGATACAAAAATTTACTTTTCCACAGTGATTCGATTTGTTTTTTATTCTACCTTTTCACGCATCAGATCCGAGAAAGCCTTGTATATTCTCATATCCATTTGTCTCACATTGTTGTCTGAGGGAAGAATCATCCACCTCATTCAACATTTGGGTGAACCGTTCTTCCTATTTACATTTGTTGTCATTTTATATATTTATTGCTCATCATTGCCTAGCAGTTCCTTCTTGGTAGCATCATCTAATATCGTTTGTATTAAATTGGTTCTAGTTTTATTCGGTAGTATTACACTAGTATATGTTAGATCTAGGACTTATTATATTTAACGAGAATTTACCCTACACCTTCTTTATTTAATTAGTTTAACAAAAGGTTTTATACTTTTTGGTCAAACAAATACATTTTATGTGGAGAACACATATCAATTGCCAAGCTTGTAGTATTTTTTTAATGTATATACAAGATTGCAGGTAATTATTCTCCAATAGAATATTCCACTTCAAATATTATCTGAAACTCGACGAGCAGCTGGTTCTTTTCCAATCATATTTTAACATGTGAAGGAGCAACCTCGGAGAATCTGAGTCTGGAACCTAAACGTGCTCTTTTTTGACACTTTTTACCGAAATGCGTGGAAAAAAAATAACTAAGTGACCAAAATACATATAGCGCCCTTTAAAAGGGCGTTATATTTGAATTTGACAAGACTGCCATGTATAGAGCTGTTTATTAAGGCTCTATATGTATAACGCCTTAATAAACAACGCTATACATCTTAATAAGCTCGTCCCCTTCCCTTTCCCCACCATAAAAGAACTCC
>ML242084.1:0-36687 GCA_005239495.1 Nicotiana undulata
GCTCCCTGCTCCTCATACGATAACCCTCAATCCGTCGAGCTATCTCGACTACAAGCTGATATGCGGTACCCATGTCTACCTCTCTGGCCATAGAGGCCCTAATACTTGGATGCAAGCCTGCCACAAACCGCCGCACCCTCTCGGTATCAGTAGGCAATATCATAAGGGCATGGCGAGACAACTCTGAAAATCTAGCCTCATAATNGGGGATGTCTCTGTCTAGAAATAACTGAGCGAACTGATCCCAAGTGACAGAAGGGGAATCTGTTGGCCTGCTAAGAACATATGACTGCCACCACCTGCGAGCTCTGCCCTCTAACTGAAATGTGGTGAAATCCACTTCATGGGACTCCAAAATCCTCATGTTGTGCAGTCTGTCCCTGCACCTATCAATAAAATCCTGAGCATCCTCTCCCCGCTCACCCCTGAAGACTGGAGGGCGAAGTCGGGTCCATCTATCCAACATCTTCTGTTGGTCACCCTCTGCAACTGACCTGGGCTCTGGGGCTGCTACTACGAGCTGAACCCCTCCCACAGGCGGTGTGCCCGGGGTACGACGTGTTGCTGCTGCTTGACCTATGGCCTGAGCGGTAGGGGTCTGGACTCCCCCTCCCGCCTGAGAAAAGGCAGGGTCGGCTGGAAATAAACCAGCTTGAGACATAGTGTCCATGAATCTCAGCATACGGACCATGACCTCCTGGAAGCCTGGCCCCGTCATAAAATCCACTGGAGCAGGTGCTAGTGGAGGCACCTCATCCTGCTTCTCTATAATAGGGTCCTCTGGTAGTGCCACTGGCATAGCTCTGGGACGTCCTCGTCCCTTGCCTCGAGCAGGTGCTCTACCCCTGCCCCTACTCCGACCTTGGGCAGCCGGGGCAGCGGCCTCTCCCGAACTAGGAACATGGGATGCGCGCGTCCTCACCATCTGCGAGAGAATGGAAGAATAATTTGAGCACATCATAGATTGCACGACAGGATATGAATAAAAGGAAGTTTCCTAACACCCCATAGCCTCCTAAAGATAAGTACAGACGTCTCCGTACCGATCCGCAAGACTCTACTGGGCCTTCCCATGACTCGTGAGACTTACGTGAACCTTGGGCTCTGATACCACGTTGTCATGACCCAGAATCTCAATCCGAGTCGTGATGGCGCCCAACGACGGGGTTAGGCAAGCCAACAATAATTACACCAAGTGATACCTTTCCCATCTAGTTAAACAGTCAAAGATTCCCAATTTATAACGACAAACATGATACTAGCCTTGAGCGGAAGTGAAATCCTAGTAGATACAAGCTGAAATAAAATGCATACATAGATATACATCCCAAAACCCCAAAATATAAATATACACTACGCGTGTGTGTGCCAGAACTAGTGTCATGAGTGTCATGGGCAACTACTGAATATACAATAGCTACAATATATACAGAGTCTCCGTCTGAATGAAATGAGCGGAGAAATGTAACAAAAGAGCTTCAGGGTGCTGCTAGGAAGTCGCTGAGATAGCAGCTCACCGAGAAGTATGACCACAGTATCAATATCCAGCGCCGGCCTGATAGTCAGACGTGCCAGCCTCCGGACCTGTACAGTCAAGTACAGAAAAGAAAAGAAAGTGCAGCATGAGTACATATTAAATAAATATGTACCCAGTGAGTATCCCGCCTAAACTCGAAGAAGTAGTGACGAGAGGTCGACTCGATACTCACTAGGGTCCAGCAGTAGTAACATGTGATAAAATATGATGAAATACAGTAGGCATGTCAGGGAAATAAGCAGCAAGTACATATACTAAAAGCAGAGAAATCCAAACAGCTACTGAACTTAAACAATAAAGAACTTTCAAGAGTAAGACCACCGAATGAAACAAAAATCACAAATTCTTTAAATCCGCCGTGGCGTACGGACCGCACTCTTATATTTCACAATTACATTTTAAATCCGCCGTGGCGTACGGCCCACTCCCTTATATTTCACAATTTTATTTAAAATCCGTCGTGGCGTACGACCCGCTCCCTTATATTTCACAAATTTCATTTCAAATCCGCCATGGAGTACGACCCGCTCCCTTATATTTCACAATTTCATTTCAAATCCGCCGTGGCGTACGGCCCGCTCCCTTATATTTCACAATTTCATTTCAAATCCGCCGTGGCGTACGACCCGCTCCCTTATATTTCACAATTTCATTTCAAATCCACCGTGGCGTACGACCCGCTCCCTTATATTTCACAATTTCATTTCATATCCGCCGTGGCGTACGACCCGCTCTCTTATATTTCACAATTTCATTTCAAATCCGCCGTGGCGTACGGCCCGCTCCCTTATATTTCACAATTTTATTTCAATTGACCTCAGAAGAACAACATGATGCATAAACATAGTTTCGTAGGAAATATAGCATTACAATAAATCATAAGAGCATTTCAACTAAAAGAAAGAAACATATCTACAACATTGCAAGGAAACATACAAGGCATGATGTGGGCCTAACTACCCGAACATAACAATAATAGCCGCTACGTACGGACTCTCGTCACTTGGTGCGTACGTAGCCCCCAAACGAGTTACACATAGCATATATATCACCTATGGGGACAATTCCCTCTTACAAGGTTAGAAAGGAGACTCACCTCGTGTCGAATCTACCCCTCGGACCACAATTGCGTCTGAAACTCCGAACTCTATAACCGAGGACTCGCAACTAGTCAAAATATATACAACAACATCAATGCATGCACAATGTAACAACCTATCCTAGTTATTCAACCAAAAATCTCTATTCTTGAAGGATTCTAAATCTCTGCCCCCGGCCTCACATGGTCAAATTCCGAAAATTTTCGAAGGAATGAATTACCCGAAGCCTAAGGATCATAATTACATAATTTATTTAGGAATTTATGGCTAAAAATGAAGTTTCACTATTTTTCCAAAACCCCACATTTTCCTATCAAATCCTATGAATTTTAAGATAATTGGAGGAGGATTTTATTTGAATTTGATGTTAAAAGTCATGAAAACGGACTAGAATCACTTACCTTGATGAGGTTGAACTTGGGCAGTCCCTTCCCTAGCTTGGAGGAGCTCTAATGGAGGTTAGGTATTGAAAAATGAAGAAGAATCCCGTAATTGGACATTTAAGTACTGCCCAGAAAAACCTTCACTACAGTCGCGACACCGGGCTTGCAATCGCGAAGGTCAACTGACTAGACCTCTGCGATCGCGGCGGAGGTCCTGCGATCGCGAAGAACAATTAGCAAGACCTCTGCGATCGCGGCAGGGTCCTGCGATCGCGTAGAACAAGCTCACCCGGCCCAGACGCTAATCAATGCGACCGCAAGAAATGGGTTGCGATCGCGAAGGTGTGGAACCCAGACCTCTGCGATCACAAAGGGGAAGCTGCGATCGCATAGAGCAATCGACAGTCCAGCAAAAATCCTTCTCCGTGATCGCAACCCACCTTTTTCCATCGCAGAGAAGGAAACCAGATAGCAGATTTTCTGGTTTTCCTAACTTAGCTCCCGGGGGTCCAAAACACACCCGAGCCCCTCGGGACCCCGTCCAAAAGCACCGACAAGTCTGTATTCGTGATACGGACTCGCTCGAACTCTCGGAACATGAAAAACAACAACGGAACTCGAAATCAAACCCCAAAGCCAAATTAATCAAACTTAAGAACTTTGAAATTCTAGAATTCACTTTAACGCGCCGAACCGGCCTAAACTACTCGGAATGACTTTAAATTTTGCAGACAAGTTATAAATGACAAAACGAAACTATTCCCGGTCTAAGAATTTCATTCGGACCTCGAGAACATAAATCACCTTTCTAGCCAAATTTCAAATTCTTTAAAAACCTCAAAACTTCATTAATTCCAATTTTCCTCATTTTGATCCGAAACCAATCAAATTAAGTCCGTTTCTTACCAAATTTCACAAATAGCTTGAATCACACATATTGAACCTGCTCTAGGCTCCGAAATAATAATACGGGCCCGGCAGCACAGGTTTCACATCAAGGTTTGTTTTCATAAGCCTTTAATATTTTCATAAAACAATTTTCTTCAAAAATTCATTTCTCTGACTTGGGTCCTCGGAATTTGATTCCGGGCGTACGCCCAAGTCCCATATTTTCCTACGGACCCTCCGGGACCGTCGGATCACGGATCCGGGTCCGTTTACCAAAAATGTTTACCAAAGTCAACTTTATTCAATTAATTACCACAATTTAACTCTTAAATCAAGGTTTCACATAAAGGCTTCCCGGCTACGCGCCCGGGCTGCGCACGTACATCGAGGTGAGATTGATGGAGGCTTTCGGGCCTCGAAACACAATCCAAATTAGATGCACACAAGATGACCCCTTTTTGGGTCATCACATAGCTTCATCGAATACACTCAGCTTGAACGAATGCTCAACAGATAGGCAACACCCAAGAAATATTATCAACATGGACGGTCATCGACTAAACTCAAGTAGAACTTAAGGGAAAATCATTTAAATCACCATGTACGACTCACGTGCATACTTGACACCAACGTATAGATATTCCAATTAACTTTAAACAATTATAGGGTGAGATCATACTAGTTTTAGTCAAATAAGCAGTGTATGAAGGAAGATATAGCATAACGATATGAAAGGCAAAGTCTGCATTTAAGTCCATTAGGAACAAATAAGAAGCAAAGGAAACGCTAAGCAATTAACTCCTAATTTGAGCAGGAAGAGATGAAACTAGAATTCAAGGATTCAAATTCATACGCGGGGAACATAAGGACCTAAAATCCTAAAGGGGCAATCTATTTGCAAATAAGTCCGAGTACGCACTCGTCACCTCTCGTACGCGGGCTACAGTATACATAGAAGACTCAATCCTAAGGGGTTGTTCCCCCACACAAGGTTAGGCAAGATACTTACCTCAAAGATGACAACTGGATACTCAAAAGTGAACTTCTCGGGCGGAAAGACCTCCGGACGGCTCAAAATCAACTAAAACAACTTCAAAACACACATAGCACGTATAAAGAATGATTCCGAATAATAAAGTTTCAATATTTACTATTATATAAAAATCAACCCAAAAGTTGATCCCCGGGCCCGCACCTCGGAACCCGACAAATTTTACAAATTCCGATACGAGTTCACCCATACTAAATTTATCAAATTCCGATGTCATTTGGTCTTTCAAATCATGAAATTTCCTTTTAGAAGTTTTCTTTCAAAATCCACAATTCCCTCAACCCAAAACACAAATTAAATGATAAAAACAAGAACGAATTCATGAAATATAATTAATTATAGTGGAACAACACTTACCCATTTTATTTTTGTGAAAAACCCTCAAATAATCTCCCAAAACCAAGTTCTAGAAGTCACAATATGTTTAAAATGGTGAAACCCCGATTTTTGAGTTTAAAACTATTCTGCCCAGGTATTAAAGCATCGCGATCGCGGACACAAGGATGCGATCGCAAAGAGGAAAGTTGCTGCTGGCAAAAAGGTACTATGTGATCGCGAATGAGTTGATGCGATCGCACAGAAGAGGTCTATGTTCACTGCTAAAATAGCATTGTGCGATCGCACAGAAGAGGTCTATGTTCACTGCTAAAATAGCATTGTGCGATCGCGATTGTGAAGATGCGATCACGAAGAAGAGTAAAATATACTTCTGCGATCGCGAACATGAGCATGCGATCGCGTAGAGTGAAGTCTTCAAGTTGTGCGATGGCGAAGTAGACTATGCGATCGTGATTAAGAAAAACTGGGCTGCCCAAATAGACACTATGCGATCGCGACTACTCCTATGCGATCGCATAGAAGGAAACTAGAAGGAAATTTCAGCTGTTCAAAAATAAGGAAAATGGACCCGACACCCATCCGAAACACACCCGAGGCACCCGGGACCCCTTCCAACCACACACACAAGTCATCTAACCTAACATAGACTCACTCGAGGTTTCAAAACACATAAAACAACACTAAAACAACGAATCAAACCAAAAATCAAACTTAGGAATTTTCAAAGCTTCAAATATCAAGACTCGCGTCGAAACCTATCAATTCAACCCGGATTAACGTGAAATTTTGCAGACAAATCCCAAATGACACAATGGACCTACAGCCACTCTCAGAATTCTATTCCGAGCCCGATATCAAAATTTCACCTATCGGCCGGAAACGCCGAAATTCTAACTTTCGCCAAATTACCTCAAATCACTCTACGGACCTCCAAAACCAATTCCGGATGCATGCCTAAGTCCAAAATCATCATACGAAGCCATTGGCATTAACCAAAACTCATTCCGAGGCTGTTTACACAAAAGTCAAGCCTCCGGTCAACTTTCATCTCTTAAGTTTCCAAAACTGAAATTCTTCTTCCAATTCGACCCCGGATTATCCGGTAACTGAATCTAACCACGCACACAGGTCGATATACACAATGTGAAGCTGCTTATGACCTTACACCCCCGAATGGAGCTTAAATTCTCAAAACGACCGGTCGGGTCGTTACATTCTCCCCCTCTTAAAACAAACATTCGTCCTCGAACGTGCCAAGTTTCACTTGAACTCATCCAATCACTGATCGTGCACTTCTAACACATACTCGTGGGTAATCCCACGTCACCCCAACTCACATAAGTATGATGAGACAATCAACTGCAATATAGCCTTCACATCACCACCGATAAGCCCCATACCTCACTTTCTCACTTTTTCACCTTCTACTCATTTCTCAAAAGACCCGATTCTAAATCCATATCCGACATTAGCCTCAACCAGCTGCATCAACTCAGGTCTACACCCATAAGGCACGACCACACAATATAGCTCATCACACATAGGCTCAAATAGCACTTTTGATCACAATAACTGTCTGAATTCAACTCATCATTGGCAATTGGCCCCACATATGGAAAAACTTTGTTTCCAAACCCCATATTACTGATAATGATGCAATGAACACGAAGAATTCATTATTAAACACCCGAATAACCAAGACACAACTATCACCACCGGGCACACATCTCGCAAACTAAACTAAGGAAATGCATAACGAAATGACTGAATATGAAAATAGAAACATATAAAGGATCTATCAAGCAAAGGCTCATAGGCACAACTTTCTATCAATACTGACTTACCAAAGGCAATATACAAGGAGGAAACAAAGCATATGAACACATCACAAGGATTCCATCCTGATAAGATTTTCACCGCGGTATTCAGCCCGGTCTAAATATATCGAATCACAAATATCACGAGGACCTCACCCTCAACTCGGAATCACATACCGAAAATATATCATACCAATAGAATTTTCTCCATTAACTCATCTCAGCTGATAAAAGTCATAATACTAACTGAACTCACATCTCAATGGAGATAGACACAATACTTAGGAAAAATCATATAAAGTTCACCATAATGAACAACAAGGACTCACCTCTAGTTTCACCACTAGCAAGGATGAATGAGACTATGATAGACACGGGCTACTACTCATAGAATCTCCCAACATGAGCAAACACAAAAATATAGTGCCAAGCATAAAACTTACTCATTAATAAGCAACAGATAAGGGAAACTTGTCCCGACCGATAGAGGTATAGTAAAATACAATGGTACCCCACTTTAGCACACCTGGGTGATAATATCTTACCAAACGGTCTCCAACCTATAATATGAAATACATTAACTGGTCGGGCCTCCCCCTCTTGGGCGCCCTCTACTCATCTGAATACCCTGCTATAGCGCACTTACCTGAACCCTGGAACAATCTTTCACCTTGTGACTCATATCTCCACACTGAAATAATCTCTCTACCGACGTGGCTGTGGAAAACACACAATACGGATCCTCTGAGACCCATGAGTACCTGAAAAGCCCCTATGCGAAGCTGGTAATGCAAACTAAACTAGTTGACCCAAAATTCTCTACCATGACGCACCTTGGTGCCATAATAAGGACCAGTAGATTACTCCGGTCTACGAGGCCTCCTCGCCTCCCAAAACTCTCAATCCTGATCTTGTTTGTCCTCTCGCTCCCGATCCCACATGCTCTGTAACCAGCAAACAATCCCTACTACCCGCTGAAACGAGGCATCCTACTCTAACTCTCGAGTCCCGATGAATCGAATATCATGTCTGAATCTCCCAATGACTCCACAGACTCATTTCCTAACTGAAGCAACCAAGCAAAGTGCATGTCTGGACAACTCATTGAATCTAACGGCATACTCCAATAGTGACATAGCGCCCTAACGCAACTACTCAAACTCCACGCGTCGTACATCCTGAAGGAAGTGAGGTGCAACCTCCCTAAAAACATTTCCGAAAACTGAATTAATGCTACTGAAGCTAACTCGGCCAGGTTACCCCAACTCATATGCCGCCACCACTGATCAACCCACTACTCTGAACCTGAGATGTGGCAAAAGCAATCCCGCTCGTCTCCACAACACCCGAAGTGCGAAGAATATAGTGACCCTTCCCCAGGAACCCGGGGCACCATCTGTCGCCAATCCACTGATAGGTAGGAGGGTGGTACTTCATGTACCTCTCAAGTCCAAGGTATTCTTCCTCCAATGCTACTTCCCTACCCACATGCTGAACTGAAACCACATATCGTGCTGTCATGACAACTGGAACCTGACCAATATGATCTCGCTGCTCTGGAGTGTCGACGGTGGGAGTCTGAACTCCTCCCCTGATCTGTGTAATAGCCGGTGAACTAGAATCAATATCGCCTGAGACAATGTACCAATTATACTCAAAACTATGCCCAAGCTTCCTTAATTTCGGGGTAGCAATAGGCTCCCTCAGTAACTGTCTCCTAACTAGAACTACTGGCGACTCCTCAACGGCTGCTCTAGAAGGCATCTTAATGGCGGCACGTGCTCCTCGTCGGCCTCTGTCTTTGACCCTTGCGACATTTGCTTCGAGGTAACATCATCAGGAATCACAGTTCGTGTCCTCACCGTCGGTGAGAGAATGGAATGATAATTTCAAACTTCAAGATCAATGAACTCGCACGATAGGAATGAAGAAAGTGAAATTGTCCTAATAGTTCCGTAGCCTCTCGAAGACAAGTACAGACGTCTCCGTACCGATCCGCAAGACTCTACTAAACCCGCTTATGACTCGTAGCACCTATGAACCTAGAACTCTGATACAAACTTGTCAAGACTCAAATTTCCCTCTATTGGGTATCGTGATCGCACCCAGTCTTAGGGACTAGGTAAGCCTAACATTTTCACCGAACAACAACAATAATAAAGGAATTATAACAGTCTCGATATAGAAATCTTGACAGAGTTTACAATTTCTCAAAACTCGGTAAATACAAGTCATAAGCTCTACGAAATCTTTCTACCGAATCTAAATACAACTGTCTAGAAATAATAAGTACAGTTGACATAAACAGGAAGGTGACTCCGAAGCCTACGAACGCAACAACAGGTTTACGTTGAGTCTCCTCATCAACGATCCATGCAGCTAATAACAACAATTACCTGGATCTGCACACAAAAATGCGCAGAAGTGTAGTATGAGCACACCACAACAGTGCCCAGTAAGTATCAAGACTAACCTCGGTGAAGTAGTGACGAGGACTAGTCAAGACACCACTGGTCTAATAAGTGTAAAGACATAAAACTAAAAAGACCGAAACATAATATCTATCTAAAGATTTCTCGCTATAATTAACGGTAAGATAGAATAATACGGAAGATAATTCAGCGAATACGATCAACGGACATCATAATAGAAATACGGAAAGAGAATGGAAAGAATGCAAGCCAAACGTCGGGAATCACAACCCAATAGAACACTAGCAACTCAGCACTGCATCAATTTATTCACATCAGGCCTTAGCCAATAAACTCAATAAAACTGGTCAAACCTTCGAGTGAAAACCATTAAATCGTGAGTTTATTTCGAAAGCTTTAAAGATATAACCATTTCGGAATAGAGAAATTTCTTCTTTGAAACATACTTTCTCTGAATGTATATTTATATATTTTTATAAAGAGGAATCTTTAAAGTATAGACCCTTCAAAATACGGGGTGTTCAAATATACTTTCCCAAATACTTCTCTTTCAAATATCATTTTGCTGCAAGACAAATACTTTTCAAATATACTTTCGAAATAGAAGTCCTTCAGACATAACTTTTCCTGGAGATAATTGCTTTTCAGCTATACATTTCAATATATATATATATATATATATATATATATATCGATCCAAATCTCCTAAATGGTAAAACCACCGGAACTCAGTCCGTAACTCAAAATTTGTCATGCAATGCAGTACAGGGTGAAAGCTCCCGGAATCTCATCTGTAGTCCCAATTTAAATATGCGATGCAGTACAGGGGGAAAGCTCCCGGAATCTCGTCCGTAGTCCCAATTTAAATATGCAATGCATCCACTCAAGCGAACAACCAGAATGCGACAAAATAACATACATTGCCACAACAGGCACAAAAGCAACAAAGACCAAATGCAAGGTGCGATGAGAAAATCAATACAAGACTTGAATCACAAGAATGGCAAAAACTCACTCATAAGATGTAGCCACTTAAGGGAATGTCAAGCACAAAGAGAACAACATAACGAGGGGAAAATAAGGCAAATATAGCAACGATTCTATATATTCAAGTTCACAACCAAAGAAACCAAATCATTGCGGCAAGGGAATCAGCTATAACCAATCTCACTTAGACAATTAGCTTCACTTAATAAACTTAGCTTGAACGAATGCTCAACAGATAGGAAACAACACCCAAGAAATATCATCAACATGGACGGTCATCAACTAAACTCAAGTAGCACTTAAGGGAAAATCATTTAAATCACCATGTACGACTCACAGGCATGCTTGACACCAACGTATAGATATTCCAATTACTGTTAAACAATTATAGGGTGAGATCATACTAGTTTTAGTCAAATAAGCAGTGTATGAAGGAAGATATAGCATAACGGTAGGAAAGACAAAGTCTGCATTTAAGTCCATTAAGAACAAATAAGAAGCAAAGGAAACGCTAAGCAATTAACTCCTTATTTGAGCAGGAAGAGATGAAACTAGAATTCAAGGATTCAAATTCATACGCGGGGAACATAAGGACCTAAAATCCTAAAGGGGAAATCTATTTGAAAATAAGTCCGAGTACGCACTCATCACCTCGTGTACGCGGGATACAGTCAACATAGAAGACTCAATCCTAAGGGGTAGTTCCCCCACACAAGGTTAGGCAAGATACTTACCTCAAAGACGACAGCCAGATACTTAAAAGTGAACTTCTCGGGCGGAAAGACCTACGGACGGCTAAAAATCAACTAAAACAACTTCAAAACACACATAGCATGTATAAGGAATTATTTCGAATAATAAAGTTTCAATATTTACTAATTTATAAAAATCGACCCCCGGGCCCGTGATAACTAGGATTGTTACCTTGTTTTCCGCCCTTTCTTGATTAAGTTTTGGTTATAATTATACACAAAATGGCCCCAAAAGCTTATGTGTTGTGCTTGTTGCAGGATTGAGCCAAAAATGATGACAATCAGTCAAGAATCTTCTCGAAAAGAAGTGAATCTTGCACAAGTACCAAGAACAACAAGATGCCTACCTCAAGTGCCCACCGCGGTCGCGGTCCATTCTTCGCGGACCGCGGTGGTGAAGTTCAGAGAGTCAATTGAAAGGCCAAGTGACCACCGCGGCCGCGGTCCAATCTTCGCGGATCGCGGTGGTAAGGTTCAGAGAAAGGAAATTCCAAGCCAAATGCCACCGCGGCCGCGGTCCAATCTTTGCGGACCGCGGTGGCATGATTCAGAGGCCTATTTTGTAAGGCAAAAGGCACCGCGGCCGCGGTCAAGAGTTTCAGAGACACAGCAACTAAAGACTAAAGCAGCCCACCGCGGACCGCAGTCGCTTTTATGCGGTCCGTGGTAGTCCCGCAGGGGTATTTTTGTCCGCAATTTTGGCTGGGTATAAATATCTTCTTTTGTAATTTTTTTAAGTTAAGCTTAGCATCAGCAATAGTAGCAGCTCGTGAATAGTGTTCTTCTTCTTCTTTTTGCTATTTTCTTGAGATTTTAACATTGAATCATTGTTGTTTATGTTATAAATCATTAATATGGGTTTTACTTCATCTCTTTCATTGAATTTACCTTTGATTATGAGTAGCTAAACCCATTAGCTAGGGTTTTGGCTCAACCCTAGTGTGGGTATTTAATGGGTTTCTAAAATTAGAGCTTGGATGTTTATGGGTGTTTGTTATTTGGGATAATTTAGGGTTTTCTTGCTATAATTAGTGGTTGCAAACACTAATTGACCTTAAATTGACTTGGGTCCTTCTTGAGAAAGAGTACTTGAGTCTAGAAAATTGGTCAAACAAGGAATTGGGACAAAATCAAGAGATTGGTAGTCCCAATCAATGGGTTGAATCCAGAGATGGTAAAACTCTACTTGAGTCCTAATTAACGGGTTAAACCTCGAGAGAGTAATACCCTACTTGAACCTAAATTGCTTGCTTATCTGACACCCAATTGGCCTCGAGAGAGGTAATTAGCGCAAAGCCACTCAAACTACCGAGTGGTATAGAGTGGGCAATTTTGTGCATTGGTTATATCATTATCCCTTCATTAACATCCTTTCCTTAGAAATTGGAATCCGCTAAATACCCGCCTAGGTGATAGTCATAACCCTAGTGTTTTTATCCTTATAGAAAACAACCTCAAAAACAAATTAGTTAGTTAAATTGCAGTCAAAATAGTACAAATCATAGTTGTAGTTTGAAAACCAACAAATTATGAGAAGTGTAATTAGAAACACAAGACACTACTAGATCACACAGACACTCACTCCAAATATTAACTCCCTGAGGAATCGATCCCGACCTATCGGGTAAAAGCTGCACCGACCCTCGTCTTCCTACTTTTTAGTAGTGAGGGTGAGAGCCGATCACTTTTTGGCGCCGTTGCCGGGGAGTTATACAGTGTTGACTATCTACGTGAATAGTAGTGTTAAGTGTTTTTCTTTCCTTTTTCTATTAACGTGTCTGTTGAATTATTTATGTTCTTATGGCGGATCCATTGGGAAACATCGTGGAGGAGGTATATGACAACCAAGAAGAGGAAATAAACCAAATACCTCCTCCCAAGGCGAGGCCGACCGACCAATATTAATGAGGACAATCAGGATCCTCCTCCACCTCCAGCTGCTAGAGCTTCCCCTCGGGTTCTTCCAAACGAGGGGTATGCTAGTGCCATTGTCCCGCCGAGGATTCGGGCGGGAAATTTTCAGATAACAAATGTGATGCTTACCCTTTTGGAGCAGAGGGGTTATTTCACCGGAGCTGCGCACTAGAATGCTTATAAACATCTAAAGGGCTTCGTGGATACCTGCTGGGGTAGTAAGCAGACATATGTCTCAGAGGATGCATTGAGACCTCGGTTATTCCCCTTCTCTCTTCGAGGGAAGGCTCTTGACTGGCTCGAGCGGCTTCCCAACCACTCAATATCTACTTGGGATGAGCTCACGGGCATATTCATTGCTAAATTCTTTTCACCAAGTCATATGGCGGAGCTCAAAGATGAAATATTGGCCTTTAAGCAAGAACCCAATGAGCCTTTGCATGAGATATGGGAGAGATACCGGACCATGGTTAAAGAATGTCCAAACAATGACATGGCTGAAGCCATGATCCAACAGAATTTCTACCGAGGGATAAACACTATCAATCAATGTGTGGCCAATCAGTTGGCCGGTGGAAATTTCATGAAATTGAGTTACCCATAGGTAAGTGAGATACTAGATGAGATGACCGACACATCGTCAACTTGGAAAAGTAGAGAAAATGTACCTTAGGGTGAGACCGGTCTTAATAGTCTTCACAAAGAACTTCAAGAATAGAGGCAAGCAATTGCCGAGCTCACGAACACTATGAACCAACTTGCAAAGGCCCAACTTCAACAGTTACAAAGGCATAATCAAGTGAATGCCATGGAGGGAGTGAACCAAAGAAGACCCCGGGGAAATTCTAAGCAAGGAAACAATGATCAGGGTGACCAAGGGCTGAGTGGGTATAGCCAAGAAGAAGAGTATGATGATCAAGAAGAAGATGTGATGTATGCTAATAACTACCAAGGTCAGGGCAACAGTCAAAACAATAATCAAAATTGGAGAAACCAAGGCAACAATCAAAGTTGGGGGAACAAAAGACCAAGGAATTGGAACAATAACAACAATGCTCGGAATTAGGGGAACAACAATGATCGCCAATGTGGGAACAATAATGACAGAAAATGGGGGAACAACAATGATTACAATTGGAATGGAGGTAACAACAACAACAACTGGGGTGGCAATGGTAACCGGGGGTCGGGCTTTCAAAGGCCTCCGATGTACCAACAACCAAGAAACTTACCTCCGTACCAATCTCAAGGGCAAAGATCATCGAGCAATGATATGGGAAGAATTGAAAACATGTTCAAGCAGATGATGGAGCGAAATGCAGACTCCGATGCTCAGTTGGCCTCCCACAATACCTCCATTAGGAACCTCTAAGTACAAATGGGCCAACTTTCTCATGCCTTAAACACACGCCCAAAGGGTGCACTACCGAGTGATACGGTGGTGAACCCTAAGGGTGGGAACAATAACAATACCAGTCACGCCATGGCGGAAACCACGAGAAGTGGAAAAGGTGGTGAAGCAAGTGCTTCTAGGCAAAGGAAGATTGTGGTTAATGATGATGAAATGCCCAATGAAGAGTTACCGGTTGAAGTTGAGCAAGTGGTGGATGAGCCAACTACAAGTGAGGTGAGAATTGATATACAAGATGATAGGGAGGATTTAGAAAGGGATGTGAACCCGTCTAGGGAACACGTGATTGATATGCCGGAACCGGTGGTCCCACAAGCCAAGGCACCATTGCCTAGGCCACCTCCTCCTTACCCTCAACGGTTGGCTAAACAAAAGCAAGAGACTCAATTCAAGAAGTTTATTGATAATATGAAGGGTCTCTCCATCAATGTTCCGTTGGTTGAAGCCTTGGAACAAATGAACGAATACGCTAAGTTCATGAAAGACTTAGTCACTAAAAAACGGTCCATGGAATGTGAAACCATCAAGATGACTCACCAAGTGAGTGCTATAGTTCATTCCATGGCACCAAAACTTGAAGATCTGGGAGCTTTTACCATTCCTTGCACAATCGGGAGTGCGGACTTTTCCAAAGCCTTGTGTGATCTTGGGGCAAGTATTAACTTGATGCCATACTCAGTTTTTAAAACTTTGGGAATCGGGCAACCTAGGGCGACCTCCATGCGTTTGCAAATGGCGGATAGGTCGATGAAGAGGCCCCTAGGGATAATTGATGATGTGCTAGTGCGGGTGGACAAATTTGTATTGCCCGCGGATTTTGTCATTCTGGACTGTGAAGTTGATTATGAAGTCCCCATTATCTTAGGAAGGCCCTTCCTTGCCACGGGGAAGGCCTTGGTTGATGTAGAAGCTGGGGAGCTCACTTTCCGAGTGGGGAATGAGAAGGTGGTCTTTCATGTGTGTAAATCAATGAAACATCCAAACAATACAAAAGTATGCTCCTTTATGGACCTCGTGACTGAGGTTATTATTGATGATACAAGTTCTTTGATCCATGTTGATGATCCAGTGGAGGTGGCCCTATTGAATCATGAGGACTTTGTGGTAGATGGTGTTCTTGAAAGTACCAATGCCCTTCAAGGCATGGGTTCTTACTCCTATGGTCCCAGAAATCTATCATTGGACTTGGAGAACTGGAAGACTCCACCAACAAAGCCTTCCATTGAAGAGCCCCCGAATTTGGAGTTGAAGCCACTACCCTCCCATCTCAGGTATGAATATCTTGGTCCATCTCTTACTTTGCCTGTTATTCTTTCCTCTTGCCTAACCCAATTGCAGGTAGACTCAACTTTAAATGTGCTAAGGAGGAGGAAGAAAGTGATAGGATGGACTCTTGCGTATATTCGGGGTATTAGCCCCGCCTTTTGCATGCACAAAATCATATTGGAGGATAGAGCAAAGCCCTCTTTGGAACATCAAAGGAGACTCAACGAGGCAATGCAAGAGGTGGTGAAGAAGGATATCATAAAATGGCTCGATGCGGGTGTTGTCTATCCAATTTTGGATAGCGCTTGGACTTCTACGGTCCAATGCGTTCCGAAAAAGGGTGGAATGACGGTGATCCAAAATGACAAAAATGAGCTCATTCCCACAAGAACGGTCACCGGATGGCAGGTGTGTATGGACTACCGCAAGCTCAACAAAGTGACCCGCAAGGACCATTTTCCCTTGCCATTCTTGGATCAAATGTTAGATAGGCTTGCGGGTCGGGCTTTCTACTGTTTTCTTGACGGGTATTCTGGTTATATCAAATTTTGATTGCCCCGGAGGATCAAGAGAAGACCACGTTTACGTGTCCATATAGAACTTTTGCCTTCGCCCGTATGCCGTTTGGCCTTTGCAATGCACCCGCCACTTTCCAAAGGTGCATGATGGCGATCGTTACTGACATGGTTGAAGACTTCCTTGAGGTGTTTATGGATGACTTCAGTGTAGTAGGGGATTCCTTCGATGAGTGCTTGAGAAATCTTGACAAGGTCCTTGCTCGCTGTGAAGAAACCAACTTGGTGTTGAATTGGGAAAAGTGATACTTTATGGTGGAAGAAGGTATAGCTTTGGGCCATAAGATCTCGAGGAATGGTATTGAGGTTGATAAAGCAAAAATTGAAGTGATCTCTAAGTTACCACCACCAACTTCGGTTAGAGGAGTCCGGAGCTTCCTTGGTCACGCCGGGTTCTATCGGTGTTTCATTAAGGACTTCTCTAAGGTGGTAAATCCTTTGTGCAAGTTGCTTTAGAAAGATTCCAAATTCCATTTTGATGAGCATTGCATGCATGCCTTTGAATTGTTGAAGCACAAGCTCACCACAACTCGTATCATCACGGTGCCGGATTGGAGCTCGCCCTTCGAGCTTATGTGTGACTCTAGTGATGTAGCTGTGGGTGCTGTGTTGGGCCAGAGGGTGAACAATATTTTTCACCCTATCTATTATGCTAGCAAAACGATGAATTCATCCCAAATTTATTACACTGTCACGGATAGGAGCTTTTGGCAATAGTCTTTGCTATGGAGAAATTTCGTCCTTATTTGATGGGTGCCAAGGTCATAGTTCACTCTGACCATGCGGCACTCGGGTATCTCATGACCAAAAAAGATTCCAAAGCGAGACTCATGCGTTGGGTATTGTTGCTTAAAGAATTAGACTTGGAGATTGTGGATAGAAAAGGTAGTGAAAACCAAGTGGGCGGCCATCTTTCTCGATTAGAGGAGCAAGGCCGACCTTGTGATGGGCTTAAAATCAATGACAGTTTCCCCGATGAGCAACTTCTGTCGGTGTCAATGCAATAAATGACATGGTTTGCCGACATCGCCAACTATCTTGTCATGGGTGTTGTCCCTTGTGAGCTCTTTTCTAACCAAAAGAAAAAGCTCAGGAGGGATATCATGGACTTCTATTGGGATGAACCATATTTATTCAAGATTTGAATTGATGGGGTCATCCGGCGATGTGTTCCAGAAAAAAAAAAAAAGGTCAATTCTTGAGTCTTTCCACTCCTCACCGTATGGTGGTCATCATGGAGGGGGAATGACTGCGTCAAAAGTGCTGAGCTGTGGTTTCTTTTGTCCCACATTGTACAAAGATGCCGGTGACTTAGTCAAACGATGTGATGAGTGTCAAAGGACCGGAGGAATTTCAAATAAAGATGAGATGCCTCTCAATACTATTCTAGAGGTGGACATTTTTGATGTATGGGGCATCGATTTCATAGGCCCATTTGTTAGCTCTTGTGGGAACACATACATTCTAGTGGCGGTGGATTATGTTTCTAAATGGGTTGAGGCCGTGGATTTACCCAACAATGAGGCCCAGAGTGTTGTTGCATTTCTCAAGAAGAGCATTTTTACAAGGTTTGGCACGCCTCGTGCAATCATCATTGATGGGGGGTCGCATTTCTGTAATAAAGCCTTTGACACCTTGCTTTCAAAGTATGGTGTAAATCACAAAGTTACCACCCCCTATCATCCCCAGGCTAGTGGCCAAGTTGAAGTCTCCAACAGGGAAATAAAGAGCATATTGTCAAAAACGTTCAATGCAAATAGGATCGATTGGTCAAAGAAGTTGGATGATTCTCTATGGGCTTATAGGACTACCTACAAGACCCCGATCGATATGTCTCCGTACCGATTGGTGTTTGGGAAAGCTTTCCATCTACCGGTTGAGTTAGAGCACAAGCCTATGTGGGCCTTGATGAAGTTGAACCTTGAATGGGATGTGGTAGCCAACCTTCGGGTGGAGCAGCTTAATGAACTTGACGAATTCATATTCCATGCCTACTCCAGTTCGTCCTTGTACAAGGACAAAATGAAGTACCTTCATGATAAGTATGCTCGTGGAAAGGAGTTCAAAGTAGGTGACTTGGTTTTCTTGTTCAATTCTTGGTTACGTCTGTTTCCAGGAAAGCTTAAGTCAAAGTGGAGCGGACCTTTCGAAGTGGTGTTTGTGACTCCGTTTGGTGGTCTTGATCTAAAGAACAAAAATGGGGAAATTTTTAGAGTAAATGGGCACATGGTTAAGCACTACCTGGGTAAAATTGATGATAGCCATGTGGTGTCACTTCTCCATCTAAAATGAACTTGGTAACATGCGTCGTGCCGCGACATTAAATCAGGCGCTTCTTCGGAGGCAACCCATGTGTCTTTTTTTTTTCTTTGATTTTCTTGGTAGTATAGGACTCATTTTTGCACTAACTGGTTTTGGGATGCTGTCGGATTATTTTGATGCAGGGCAAAAAGCTAACTGTGGAATGTTCAGCTCTCTAAAGTTGGCACCGCGACCGCGGTTGAATTTTTACGGTCCGCGGTGCCTCCTCATGTGAAAGATGCTCTCTGAAGTTTTCTCTACATCCGCGGTTCTCATTTCGCGGTCTGCGGAGCCCTAACATCAGTCCATGCATTCTCTGAAGCTTTTATCGCGAACCGCGGTCATTTTTTTGCGGACTGTAGTCGTATTTTTGCGGACCGCGGTGACAGCTGTCATATTGCTCTTGAACATTGCATGACCACGGAACGCGGTCGACTTTTCGCGGTCCGCGGTGGGTAAGTGAAGTGGACCCCAGGTCCCCTCTATAAATAGGCCCTCAGGGTTTCTTTTTACACTTTACGCACTTTAACTCTCCAGAGTAAAAATTTCAACTGTGCCTCAAGATTCATCATTTTCACCTTGCATTTCATTCATCTAATCCTCATCCAAACATCTAGTAAGTGTAATTATGATTCATTAACTTCTTAATTTCATTATTTTCTCTATTATTTGGTAGATTTTCTTCTCTTTTTCACCATTTTTCTTCTCTAAGCCTTTAACCATGTTAGAGTTTGTTCATATTGCTCAGTTTAGACCCTTGGTAGTTAATTTCATTGATCATACACGTAGGGTTTTAACAAAATTTGCATTTGAACTTGAAAATCACTAAAAAAATTGAACCCTAGTTTCTTGGTCTGAGCGCGGTCCGCGGTCACTTTTTCGCGGTCCGCGGTGCTTGAACTATATAGTCTTCCATGATGACCGCGGACCGCGGTCGCTTCTTCGCGGTCCGCGGTGCCTATCTTCAGAGGAGGGGTATTCTGATTCCCCTTCCACCGCGGCCGGGGTATCGCCTTTTCGCGGTCTGCGGTGCCCACTTTCAGAGAGGTCATTTATCTCCAACCCCCTCACTGTGGACCGCAGTCCCCCTTCTGCAGGTCATCTGTCTGCTGCAACTCAACTGTGTATCCATGTTCTATCCACTCCTTTGGGTACTAACAATGTTAACTGTTTTGAACTTGCAGAGAATGGTTCAATCACGAGGTGGTGGCTGTAAACCTGGTGGATCCCGGGGGAAAGGCCAAGGGACAATCAAACTGGCCACCAAAGTCCGACAGGCCATGAAAGAGACAAGGAAGGCAATCAGGGCAATGGATAGAGCTGTTTCCCAATCGAGAAGTGAATATGTACCCTCCGAGGGAGAATCTTCAGAATCTATACTTGAGTACTACCCAGACTTCTCGGAGAGGTTCAGGCTGACCAATGAGCCATCTGTCTCTCCCCCTGCCCCAGCACCAGCCAACTCTGAGTCGTCTTAAGGCTCAGCAGCAGGGAGTGGCCACACAGACTCCACCTCACCCACAACTTCCCTGTCAGGTGAACATTCCGGAGATGAAGCAGCTGTAAATGAACCCCAAACAGGGGGTGAACCCCAAGTTGGGGGAGTGGAGAGAACAAGGAACCCGGTGGTGTGGCAAGATAGATTTATCAGTGAGGCAGCTTTTCACCAATTCCAGGACTGGTGGCCGAAGAGTACACTGATAGTGGAGCGCAAGTTCACCACCAAAGATTTGTTGCCATACAACCCAAATGTGAAGAGGCAATTCACAGAGAGAAAGGGCTGGGACTTCTTCTCTTGCTACTTGCCGGATGCAAATGAACACCTAGTAAAGGAGTTTTACACAAATTTGTCTTTTCTGAAGAAGGACTCCAAAGCTACCATGGTGAGGAATCTCACGATACCGTTTGATGAGGATGCTTTGAACGCTTATCTAGAGATGGATGAGGTAGATGACACACAGTACCAGGAGAAGTTGGAGGCAGGTGATGAGGCCCGTCATTGGCTAGCTGAGCACTTGGCCATTCCTGGTGAGACCTCTGACTGGTTGCAAGCAGGGAGACTATTTTCAGAAGAACGTTGAATTTTGAGGCTAAGGGCTGGGAGACGTTCGTGTGCAATAGGCTTGACCCCTCCTTCCATGAAAACACCATTCCTCTCCGGTGGGCTGCATTGATTGCTGCTATTATGGCGGGGTTCCCGATTAATGTCGGGAATGTCATATCCACCGTCATCAACCGGGTGGTAAATGAAGGTGAGCGAGCTTAACCTTTTCCCAACTTCTTGACTATGTATTTTGAGGATCAACATGTGGAAAAGAGAAATTTTGATGTGAAGCTGAAAACAAAAGCCCCTTTCTCTTGGTATGATTTGCAAAGTGATGACAACCCCAAGAGCAAGAAGTTCAAGGGTAAATCCATCGCTCCCACTGGCCAGTCTGAAGAGCCAGTGGTTGTAGTGGAGTCTTCTCAGCCCCAGCCCGCCATCCCAGAGAGTGCTCCAGGCCCCTCCACTTCAGCAGACCCAGGGATTCCTTCATCCCAGGCATATCCTCTGACTGCCTACAAACTCATCCAGTCACTTGCCAGTATCAACAACTGGATGCAAGCAGCTAAGTCTAAGCTATCTGTGCTTTCTACGTCTGTGGCAGCCCAGGCTACTCCTCCCCTACCACAAGTTCCACAGTCCGTTGAGGACTCCCTCAAGGAACTTCTGGCCAACCAGAAGAAAATTCTTGAGAACCAGAAGTTGATTCTGGAAGCTGTTGGTGCACACGGGCAAGCATTAAAGGATCTTACAAAGGAGACCAAGAGGCTCAAGAAGACCCGGACTTCAAATGAGTCAGTGAAGGAGCTGAGAAAGGAGGTGGACAAGCTTAATGCGGATCAAATGCCATTGGACCTGTTGTTTGAGGACCCAGCTACCCAGCCAGAGCAGGAGCCAGAGCCCGATAGGCCAGCAAAGCGGAGGAGGGTGTTGCCCCGTATAGAGGGCATTCGGTTAGAGTTGACAGACCCACCAGTGCAGGCTCAGGCTACAGAGCAGGCTCAGTCCCAGGTCCAGCAGGTGGCACAAAGCATTGAGGGCCAGTCCCTGATTCCACCACAGTCCACAGACCTCACACAGGCAGACCCCACACAGGCATAGGACCCCGCACAGGCTGAGGGCCAATAGGGAGTTTTTCTTTACTCTCTCTCTCTCCTAACATTTTTGAGCTGTTTTGCTAGATAGCATTGAGGACACTGCTAGTTTTTTCGTTGGGGGAGTGACCCTATCTTGATTTTTGATTATGATGGATGATTATATAATGCATACAACGTTTTTCTTTTTATTTTATTATGCTTTATTTTGATTTTTGGTATGTAAATAACTTTACTATTTCAGTACTTTTAGTATTTTCACTTTTGGCATGTATATAAAGTTACTTTCCATTGTATATATTCATCCCCTTATGTATTCGACTAAATCCCCTCATGTACATATTCAGTCTATCCTACGCATTTTACTTTCACCATTTTTCCGTTTTATAGCTTCTTATTTTTCTTTCATAGCTTCTTGTTTTGAATTTTTTGTGTGCAATAAGCCTTTAGTTTTCTTAACGCCACGGTTCTTTCCAAAGGTGGAATTTGTGTGAACCGGGTGGCTCTTCCCGAGGATGGATGGTATGACGACCTTCTTAAGGGTTTGAGTCTGTTTTTCTTTTTTGTTTCTTTTTAACAGTTAGTGAATAAAGGTGCCTCAAGAAAAGCTTCACTCGGGCCTAACACATTTGCCTTTGATCCCATGGTCAAAAACAAATCGCTGTGTTTAGGATGGTGAAAGTTGTGATCTTGAGACTCTTGTGGTGGCCAATAATCATCAAGTGGGTTTTCGGGACCATTGTGTTGCTCAAAGCATGACTAAGGTCTTTGTGGGCCCCCGACTCTGTTTCTTTAGCAATCCCATAGCTTGAGTGGTGAGAGTTTGAATTGCAAGTCCAAGTCCCGTGCCATTAGTCTAGAACTTGCCCTGAATGTTTGTCTAGGCGAAATCCTAAGTGTAGTTTGACTTGAGAAGTGATTATAGGCTCTACTTGATCCGAATAGTGAATTGAACATTTCCATGGCCTACCAATGACAATTTCCCTAGTCAACCCTTTTGAGCCTTAAACCTTTTTCTTTCAAAAACCATGGTACAAGCCTTTACCCATTTTGACCCTCTCTTGTTACCCAATCTTTCCTTATCACTAGGCAAAAACAGAAGTTAGGGGGAGAGACGAGGGATTCAATAAAGTGAAAAACAAGGCACAGAGGAAAGAAAAGGAAAGGCAATGAAAAAGAAAGAAAAGAAACATCAAAAAGCCAAAAAGAATGAACAAGTAGAAGAAATAAAGGGAATCAATGAAAGAAATGTGATTAAAGGCGTGGAATTCTTAGAAAGGAGAAAAGTGATTTGAATGAACAAAAAAAAAGGTGTGACAGTATGTCTCTCCAACCCTTCGAAAAGAGTTAAATGACTCAAGGAGTCAAGAAAATGTGAAACACAAATGAAGTGCTTAAGGAAAGATAGAACTCACTCTGACCAAATACTTCCTACCCTTGACCAAAAGCCTTCATCATGTGCCAACAAAATCCCTATATGATCTCGAGTTGAATGAAACTTACATTAGTGGTGACTTACATAAGGGGCAAGCCTATGGTACTTTGAGCCGGACTTGAGTCTTTTCTTTGAGAGAGATGAGTGAACTCCCATTTTCCTCATTCTGAGCGTTACAATTCTAAAGTGAGGTGCTTAGGGAGAGTTGAGAAGTATGAGTTTGGGTTCCACAACGACCAAAGTAGTAGTAAGAGTTTCGTTGATGAGTCGTTTCAACTCTTGATGCTCTTGTGTCGCACTTGAATCCATGGTTTTAAAAAAGGGTCAAATGTTGTTACTGATTCATTTGCATAATCAAATTGACACATACAAGAATTCAAGATAGTTTGGTGCTACTAGGTCTCAAATATCGAGCCTGGAACCCATATGTGAATACTCTGTCCAATGAAATATTGTAATATTATAAAATTAATTGTTTACTTTACAAAACAAACATATAATTAATGCTGTTTAATTTACAGTAGACGACATGGACGTGCCGCCTATGCATCCCGGACCTTTCTGTGATGAAATATTAGTGTTACAGGGCGATCATAGATCCGCCCACATATGGGAGGGAGAGTTACTGGCCCAGGCTCTCTGCTCCATGAAAGTGGACGACATGTTGCATTTTCTGAAGGGCAAAATTCTCCATCCCCGTGTAGTCCAGTGCTTGCGGGATACAGTGTAATGACCCGATCGGTCATTTTGAGAATTTAAGCTTCGTTCGGGGGTGTAAGGTCATAAGCATCTTCACATCATGTATATCGACTTGTGTGCGTGGTTAGATTCAGTTACCAGATAATCCGGGGTCGAATTGGAAGAAACATTTCAGTTTTGGAAGCTTAAGGGATGAAAGTTGACCGGAGGTTTGACTTTTGTGTAAACGGCCTCGAAATGAGTTTTAGTTAATTCCAACGGCTTCGTATGATGATTTTGGACTTAGGCGTGCGTCCGGAATTAGTTTTGGAGGTCCGTAGAGTGATTTGAGGTAATTTGGTGAAAGTTAGAATTTCGACGTTTTCGGTCGATAGGTGAAATTTTGATATCAGACCCGGAATGGAATTCCGAGAGTGGATGTAGGTATTTAATTGGACAGAGTATTCACATATGAGTTCCAGGCTCTATATTTGAGACCCAGTAACACCACACTATCCTGAACTCCTGTATGTGTTAGTTTTATTATTTTACATGTTATTTTAGTAATTTTATATATTTTTTTGTAAATTGGACAGAGTTTGTGTTTGATCTATCAGTATAAAAGATACTTAAACAACATGGATACTATGATAAAAGGCTCTACATTTTACTACACTAAAAGAGCACTATATTACTAGTCTTTAAGCAAATAATAAAAACAACAAACACGTTTTAATCACAATACGTTCACGAAATACATATAAAAGTAAAAGTAATTTATTAACATTTTTATTAACAAATAGGTAATGATTTCTTAATTTTTACATATTTTTGTAGAACACTAATATCTTAGTCCGGATAAAAATAACATACCAGTTTAACCGCAAAAAAAATACATCAAATCTTAGGTAGATTAACACCCAATTAGTGCAAATCAAAGGGGTTAGAGTGGAAACCTAGGGTTGATGAACTTTAGAGAATTTCACCACTTATCTACCATGAAATCATACAAAAATTATATATTAATGATCCTTAGGTTTGGGGTGAGTGTTTTCTTCGAAAATTTCCGGAATCCGAGCATGTGGGCCCAGGGGTGTATTTTGGGATTTCTTCAAGAATGATGAATTATCTAAACTAGTAAGAGAATTCCATACTTTTGAGTGTATATAAACATATTTATATAACATTTGACTAGTTTCGAGTCCTCGGGTGTAAAGTTTGGAGTTTCGGGCGCGTTCTTGGTTCAGGAAGTAGGTTCGGCACGAGGTGAGTCTCCTTTCCAACCTTGTAAGAGGGAATTGTCCCCATAGGTAAATGTAAATGATTGAATTATCCCTATTTGCGGGGGCTACGCACGCGCAAAGTGACAAGAGTCCATGCATAGCTAATACCATGTTATGTCGGGTACAATTTAGGATTTCACAAGCATGCCTTTATGTGCCCTACCTGTATCTTTATATTTGTTCCTAGTTGCTTATTATCTTTGAAATTTACACGAGGATATTAGGAAGTTATGCGTAAGTTTAAGTGCTTAAATCTCTGAGTTCAAGTATAATCCATGATAAAATCCTGAATTTCCTGATGATTCTGTGTATGTCTACGACCACCCGTGTCGCATGTATGATTCGTGAGCGGGGTAGCCTTATATTTATGTCAACCGCGTCACATGATCGATTCGCGAGCGGGGTAATAGATGCATCTATGGTTCGTGCCGCTCGACCCTAGGCAGTGCACATTTATTTTCGCGTCGCTTTGGCCGTACGCTTCGGCATATTATGTGCTATGTATTTGACTGAGAGTCCTGTTATTATTTAATAGGTTGATCCATGTGTTAGGGGAACTTGAGACTTTTGTGATAATTGTTATTTGACTCATGAGAATAAATTACAGTTTTATATTATTGATGCTTCATGACTTAGTGATTTCTATGACTACTATTCCTGTCTAGATTTATTTAATCACGTTATTCGTTATTGACCCTAGTAAGTATCACTTCCCCCTCTCGTCACTACTTCTTCGAGTTTAGACGGGATACTCACTGGGTACATATTTGTTTATATGTACTCATGCTACGCTTCTGTACTTAATTGTACAGGTTTCGAGGCAGGAGTATCTGGTTATCATACCGGAGCGCGATCTTGAGGGTACTATCTGGATTAGACTACACGGTGAGCTACTCCCCCTGGCAATCCTCAGCAGCACTGTGGAGTTTCCTATTATTTTTGGATATTTTTGTCTACCCCTTCAGACAGTTGTACATTCATTTTGTCTATTTTGTATATTCCACTAGTCGCCTGCGGACTTGTGACACTAGGTCTTGGCAAACGTAGTTGTTTTTTTCTAGTATTTTTCTATGTTGTATATGTTGGCAAAAGATCTTTTGAGTTTCATTTAATCAAGTTGCATCACTTGACTGTTTTCTTTAAATGATTTCCTAACTTAAAATTTGTCAAGTAGCTAAATATCCTATTAAGTAAAGTAATCTCGGTAGTAAACTAGCGTTGGCTTGCCTGACTCCGGTGTTGGGCGCCATCACGACCTGAGTAGGAATTTGGATCGTGACATTGTAAAATGATAAGACTAATTTGTTTTTTGAGATGAGAACTGAATAATAATATGGTCATTCTATATGGATAAGATCGTGTAACTAAAAATATTTTAATAGATAAAACTAAAAACATAAACAATAATTTCAAAAAATAAATCTGTATATTATTTAAAAAAAGGAAAAAGTCCTCTCTGTAAGTTAATAGACAGCCTTAAAATTAGTCTCATGCAATGTGTTAACTAACGAACTATTAATTAATAACTAATTCACCCACATGACATAACCAGGAAAAGTCACATAAAACTTATTTTTTAAATAATTAATAGTAATAAATAACTAAATCAAAATATCTATATATTTAAGGAAACAACTATAAAAAAGGAAAAAATATAAATAAATAACTTCAATATAGATATATATAAAATGATAAGACTAATTTATTTTTTGAGATGAGAATTGAATAATAATTCATATGGTCATGCTATATGGATAAGATCATGTAACTAAAAATAATTTAACAGATAAAACTAAAGACAAAAATATAAACAATAATTTCAATACAAAATATAAAAAGATATAATTTAACTTATTATTAAAAAAATCATTTTAAATACAAACAGAAAGAAGAATTCAATTCCATTTCCTATTGAAAATAATACAAAAATAATAATTATTAGTAGATTTTGACATATTATAAAAGAACTTCTCTATTTAACCTTTGAATTAATTCAACACAATCCATTTAGAAGAATAATACAACAATATTTGTAATGTGGATAAACATTAAATAAAAAAATTAAAATATTGTAGAACAAAAGCTAATGTATAAAGAGGAGAATAGATATGATGTGATTTTATCCACCTTTAAATTTATGTGATAAAATTAAGTAAATAAATAATACTCAAAAATATTATTGATACATTTGAATATTAAAATTATTTGAGAAAGTCATATAGAATAAAGTCAAGTTAAATTTCAAGAGTAATACAAAATTATATTCATTGTTGTATGTTAAATTGGAAGTTTATTAATGTGATGACCCAAAAGGTTATCCCGTGTATTTTTAGCTAATTTCGTATTCCGAGGTCATAAAAACCTCCTTTTATCTCACCCCAATGTGTGTGTGCAGCACGGGCGTGTAGCCGGGAAGCCGTTATGTGAAAAATGATAAAAACAATACATTTGTGTTGAAATTTGAAGTAAAGTTGACTTTGGTCAATATTTTTGGTAAACGGACCCGGACCCATGATTTGACGGTTTCGGAGGGTCAGTAGGAAAATATGGGACTTGGGCGTATGCCCGGAATCGAATTTCGAGGTCCCAAGTCCGAGAAATGATTTTTTAAAAGAAATAATTTTTAAAAAAATATAAAGGTTTTTGAAAATGAGATGTTATGTGAAACCTGTGGTATCGGGCCCGTATTATAGTTCCGGAGCCCGGTACAGGTTCGATATAATTTATATGTGTTCTCGGTAAAGTTTGGTAAGAAACGGAATCCATTTGACGTGATTCGGACCTTAAATGCAAGATTTGAAAGTTTTAAGAATTTTCATGGATTTTGAGGTTTAATTCGTTGTTTTTTATGTTATTTTTGTGGTTTAATTAAACGAATAAGTCTGTAGGACGTTTATGAGGTTGTGTGCATAGTTGGTTTGGAGCTCCGAGGGCTCGGGTAGGTGTCGAGGTGATTTAGACTTAGAAAAATCTGATTTTTGCTGCTGTGTCTGGTGTCCAGGTCTGTTGACCTCCGCGATCGCGGTGCACTGCATGTGATCGCGATGAGTAAGTCTGGGAGGGGGGTAAAATTACCCTACGTGAACGCAGGGCCTTGGACGCGAACGCGGAGCTTGGGAAAAAAGCTCTACGAGAATGCGAGGGGCCTCACGCGAATGCGTAATGCAAATGTGGGTTGGGGGCTGGGTAGCCAAGTACTCTCTGCGAACGTGATCCCTGTGTCGCGATCATGGTAGGTTGTGTTCAGTGAACTCTGAGATCGCATCCCTTTCTTCGCGATCACGTAGCCTGTAAGTCAGCAAACTCTACGATCGCGTCCTACCCATCGCGATCGCGTAAGGTAAATTCGCCCGATTACTTTTTAAGTCCAAAAACAGAATAGTTACGGGATTTACACCATTTTTCACAAACTTCTTCTTCTCAACACCTCTTGGGCGATTCTTGGGAGAATTCTTCACCATAACCTCTTAGGTAAGTAATCTTTGACTCGTTTTCTTCTATTTTTATCAACACCCATTAGATTCTAGGCCTAAAAACATGGGATTAAAGGTAGAAAACTAGGGATTTGGGTAGTGTTAGGGATTTTTGATTATTTGGGAATTTGACCTCGTTTGGGGTTGAATTTCAAAACAAATAATATATTCGGGTGAATGGGTGAATGAGTGATCGGGTTTTGGTCCGAACCTCGTGTTTTGACCAAGTGGGTCTGGGGTCGATTTTTGGATTTTTGGGAAGAATGTCAGAAAGCCTATAATTAAGCATTGGAATTGAGTTGTTTAGCATTTATTGATGTTATTGAGTCAATTTTGTCTAGATACGGTTGATTTGGAGTCGGGTTTAAAAGGAAAAGCGGTGCTTGAGGCTTGATTTGATCGTGAAAGTCGAGGTAAGTGTTTTGCCTAACCTTAGCTTGAGGCAATAGGTGTTGAGTCTTATTTGTTACGTGTTATTCCATGTCCAATGTATAGGTGAGGTGACGAGTACATATATGTTGTGGTCAAGCATGCCCGTGAGTCGAATATGAGTAATTATGTGATTTTCATTGAGGTTTATTGTGTTATGAATTTAATATCAATTTGGCAGTTATTCATTTGAGGGAAATTCTTGGTTGTTGATATTGTTGAGTATTTGATCGGCTGAGAAATATTTTGTTAAATTATACACTTGTGCAGGATTGGTTATAGTTGTGTCCCTTGCCGGGACGGTATTATTTTTGTTGATTATTCCTTTGCATTTATGATTTCTTACTGTTGATTTTCTTGCCAAACTGTTGTTTTGATATTTATGCACGAGGGGGCATTCCGTGCCATGTTTATGATATTTATGTATAATGTGACATTTCGTACCGTGTTTATGTTTATTTATGCACGAGGGGACATTTTGTGTCGTGTGATTTATATTTATGCACGAGGGGACATTCTGTGTCGTGTGATTGATATTTATGCACCAGGGGACATTTCGTTCCGTGTTGTTGATATTTATGCACGAAGGGACATTCCGTGCCATGTTTATGTTTATTTATGCACGAGGGGACATTCCGTGCCGTGTTGATGATATTTATGCACGAGGGGACATTCCGTGCCGTGATTGTGATATTTTATGCACGAGGGGACATTCCATGCCGTATTTATGATACTTTAGCACGAGGGGACATGCCTTGCCATTTCTTTTCACTTTTTTATTCCGTGTTGTTAATCCTCGTTGTTACTTTGACATTTGAATTGCTGCCTCGTTCCGTCATTTCAGTATTTTCTACCCCTTTTCCCCAGCATGTTTCCCCGTTATTGTACTTAACTGTTTATTTCTTTTTGTTATTTCCTGTTATATTTTATTTAAACTGCACAGGTGATATTATTTCTCGTGTCCTAGCCTCGTCACTACTTCGCCGAGGTTAGGCTCGGTACTTAATCAGTACATGGGGTCGGTTGTACTGATCCTACACCTGCACTTCTTTATGTTGTGCAGATCTCGGTACCGGACCCAGTGGACACTGCTCGAGGAGGCTTCCTTCAGTCCACCAGGCGACACTGAGGTAGTCCTGCAGGCGTCCGCAGGCCTTGGCGTCACCTCCTATCTTTCTTCTTTTCCTATCTTTTTGTATTTCCGAGACAGTAGTACCTTGTTTATTCAGACTTTAATTGTAGCGATCCTAGACAGTCCGTGAAATTGTGACACCAGATTTTGGGAGTTGTAATTAAGGATTTTGTAATACTATTTACTTAAGTTGTTAGATTTCATTTCTTCCGCACTTTGATTTCTAATTGTTCTTGTACATCACTATTAAATGATAAATAATAAAGGAACAGGCTAGAATAACTGGTAACGTTGGCTTGTCTAGCGGGTTCAACATTAGACGCCATCACGGTCCCGACGGTAGGATATCGGGTCGTGACAAGTTGGTATCAGAGCTCTAGGTTGCCTAGGTCTCACAATTCACGGACGAACTTGGTAGAGTCTGAGGGATCGGTACGGAGACGTATGTACTTATCCCCAGAGGCTGCAAAGTTAGGAATAAATTCACATCTATTCTTCTCTGTCGTGCGATTTGACTTCTAAATGCTAATTGAGTTTCTATTCTATTCTTTCGCAGATGGCGAGAATGCGTGCTTCCTCATCTACCGATCAGCAGCCCGATCCTCCAGTAGCAACTCCTACGAGGGGCCGGGGACGAGGCCGAAGCCGTGCTAGGGGACGAGGCAGGGGCAGGGCTCAGCCGAGAGCAGCAACCCCAGTAGAGGACCCACAAGTAGATTTTGCCGGTAAGGTTCCTGCTCAGACGGTTCCGGTCAGACCAGCTCAGGTCTCAGACGGGTTCATTGCCACCTCGGTACTTCAGGAAGCTCTAGTCCGCTTAGTAGGCCTTATGGAGAGCGTGGCTTAGGCCGGTGTACTTCCTACAGCACCAGCCGTCTCTCAGGCTGAGGGAGGGGCCCAGACTCCTGCTACCCGCACACCAGAGCAGTTAGCTTCACAGTTCCAGACTCCATCACCTCAGAATACTGGAGTAGCTCGGCCGGGTATTGTGGCACAGGCACTTGAGGGAGCAGCTATGTTTGTCGATGCATTGTGGAGATTGGATCGGTTCACCAAGTTATTTCCTACTACTTTTTCTGGTGCACCATCAGAGGACCCCCATGATTTCTTAGACAGTTGCTATGAGGTTTTTCGGAACATGGGGATCATGGAGACCAACGGGGTCGACTTTGCTACATTTTGTCTTTCTAGTACCGCCAAGACTTGGTGGAGGAATTTTTGCTTGACTAGGCCAGTTGGATCTTCACCTTTGTCTTGGGCTCAGTTCTCCGAGTTGTTCTTGGAGAAGTTTCTACCAGTTACCCAGAGAGAGGATCTTCGGAGGCAGTTTGAGCGTCTCCAGCAGGGCTCTATGACAGTTACCCAGTATGAGACTCGGTTTATCACTTTAGCCTGACATGCTATCATGATACTCCCCACAGATCGAGAGAGGGTGAGGAGGTTTATTGAGGGGCTAGATCAACCTATTAGACTTTAGATGGCCAGAGAGACAGGTACTGATATTTCATTTCAGGAGGCGGCCAATGTGGCCAGGCAGATTGAGATGGTCTTATCATAGGGCAGTGGTCAGGGGTCTGACAAGAAACCTCGTCATTTTGGTCGATTTAGTGGTGCCTCATCTGGAGGCAGAGATTCTTTTGGTAAAGGGCATCCTCCTAGACCATTCCAGTCGGCACTTCAGGTATCCTGTAGTGCACCATAAACTCCAATCAGTGCACCGCCTCTTCAGAGCTTCCAGGGTGGTTATTCTGGTCGACAGGGACAGTTTCAGGGGCAAGAGTCTCAGCAGCCGAGATCTTGTTTTACTTGTGGTTTTCTAGGGCACATTTCCAGGTTTTGCTCCCGAGCTTCTGGTGGTTCTCAGTATCAGGTTTCTCGTGTTATGATTCCCGCACTAAGTGCAACCCCATCCCCTCATCCATCTAGGGGTGGAGGTCGAGGTGACAGAGGTGGAGGCTAGACAGTTAGAGGTGGAGGATAGGCTATGAGGGGTAGAGGTCATCCCGTAGTAAGTCGACCCAGAGACTTTCAGATTGGTGGGGCTCAGCCCCGATGCTATGCTATTCCCTCCAGACTTGAGGCTGAGGCCTCTGATGTAGTTATTACAGGTATGGTCTCAGTTTGCAGCAGAGATGCTTCAGTTTTGTTTGATCCGGGGTCTACATTTTCCTACGTGTCCTCATATTTTGCTCCTTGTCTGATTATGCCCCATGATTCCCTGAGTACTCATGTATATGTGTCTACACCGGGGGTGATTCTATTATGGTAGATCGAGTCTACCGTTCATGCTTAGTGGTTATTGGTGGTCTGGAGACTCATGTAGATCTTTTACTTCTTGATATGGTTGATTTCGATGTTATTTTTGGGATGGATTGGTTATCTCCCTATCATGCTATTCGGGATTGTCATGCCAAGACTGTGACCTTGGCCTCACCGGTAGTACCTCGATTGAAGTGGAGAGGGACTCCTAGTCATTCTTCCGGTAGAGTTATTTCATATATAAAGGCTCGGCGTATGGTCAAGAAGGGTTGCTTGGCCTATTTGTCTTATGTTCGTGATTCTAGTGCTGAGGTTCCTCCTATGGAGTCTGTGCCCATTGTTCGTGAGTTTCTAGAGGTATTCCATGCTGACCTGCCGGGTATGCCACCCGATAGGGATATTGACTTTTGCATTGATTTGGCTCCGGGCACTCAGCCCATTTCTACCCCGCCATATTGTATGGCCCCTCCAGAGCTAAAGGAGTTGAAGGATCAGTTACAGGATTTTCTAGCCAAAGGCTTTGTTAGGCCTAGTGTTTCTCCTTGGGGTGCGCCAGTGTTGTTTGTTAAGAAGAAAGATGGCACAATGAGAATGTGTATTGACTACCGGCAATTGAACAAGGTTACTATCAAGAATAAGTATCCCTTGCCAAGGATTGATGATTTATTCGACCAGCTTCAGGGTGCCATAGTGTTTTCCAAGATTGACTTGAGATCTGGCTACCATCAGTTGAGGATTAGGGCGTCTGATGTCCCTAAGACAGCCTTTCGCACTCGGTATGGGCATTATGAGTTCTTGGTGATGTTCTTTGGGTTGACAAATGCACCAGCTACTTTTATGGATTTGATGAACCGAGTGTTCAGACCCTATTTGGATTTGTTTATTATAGTCTTCATTGATGATATATTGATATACTCCCGCAACCGGAAGGAGCATGAGCAGCACCTTCGAATCGTCCTCCAAACTCTGAAGGACAGTCAGTTGTATGCCAAACTTTTGAAGTATGAGTTCTGGTTGAGTTCGGTTGCATTTCTGGGTCATGTGGTGTCGGCAGAGGGTATTCAGGTGGATCCCAAGAAGATTTCAGCAGTCAAAGATTGGCCTACACCCACCTCAGCTACAGAGATTCGGAGTTTCTTGGGCTTAGCAGGTTATTATCGTTGGTTTGTGGAGGGATTTTCATCTATTGAAGCCCCGATGACCAGGTTGACTCAGAAGGGTGCCCGGTTTAGGTGGTCGGATGAGTGTGAGGCAAGCTTTCAGAAGCTCAATACAGCTTTGACCACGGCACCGGTGCTAGTTTTTTCCACAGGTTCAGGGCCATATACCGTGTATTGTGCTGCTTCACGGATTGGACTTGGTGCGGTGTTGATGCAGGATGGCAAGGTTATAGCCTATGCTTCATGTCAGTTGAAAGTTCATGAGAAGAACTATCCAGTTCATGATTTAGAGTTAGCAGCCATTGTCCATGCGCTGAAGATTTGGAGGCATTATCTGTATGGGGTGTCATGTGAGGTGTGCACGGATTATAAGAGTTTGCAATATCTGTTCAAGCAGAAAGAATTGAATATGAAGCAAAGAAGATGGTTAGAGCTGTTGAAAGACTATGATATTACCATCTTATATCATCCGGGGAAGGCTAATGTGGTGGCCGATGCTTTGAGCCGGAAGTCAGTCAGCATGGGTAGTCTTGCTTATATACCGGTCGGGGAGCGACCGCTTGCTTTAAATGTTCAAGCTTTAGCCAATCGGTTCATGAGATTAGATGTTTCAGAGACTGGCAGTGTTTTGGCTTATACGGTGGCCCGTTCTTCATTGTTTGATCGTATTCGAGACCGGCAGTATGATGACCGTCATTTATGTATTCTTAGAGATACGGTCCGGCACGGAGGTGCCAAGAAGGTTACAGTTGATGATGATGGAGTCTTGAGGATGCAGGGCCGTATTTGTGTGCCTGATGTTGATGGTATTCGTGAATTGATATTGCAGGAGGCCCATAGTTCCCGGTATTCCATCCATCCGGGAGCCGCAAAGATGTACCAGGATTTGCGGCAGCATTATTTGTGGCGGAGGATGAAGAAAGATATTGTGGCATATGTAGCTCGGTGCTTGAACTGTCAGCAGGTTAAGTACGAGCATCAGAGACCCGGTGGTTTGATGCAGCAGATTGAGCTTCCCGAGGGGAAGTGGGAGCATATTACCATGGATTTCGTAGTTGGGCTCCCACGGACTCAGAGAATGTTTGATGCGGTGTGGGTCATTGTGGATAGGCTGACCAAGTCAGCACACTTCATTCCTGAATCAGTTTCGTATTCTTTGGAGAAGTTGGCAAAGATCTACATCAGGGAGATTGTTCGCCTGCATGGTGTTCCCGTGTCCATTATTTCTGACATGGATACTCAGTTTACCTCCAATTTCTGGAGAGTATTTTAGCATGAGTTGGGCACACGGGTTGATCTAAGCACAACATTTCATCCTCAGACGGACGGACAGTCCGAGCGTACTATTCAAATTTTTGAGGATATGTTGAGGGCATGTGTCATTGACTTTAGAGGTTCATGGGACCAGTTTTTGCCTTTAGTGGAGTTTGCCTACAACAACAACTACCAGTCGAGCATTCAGATGGCTCCTTATGAGGCATTGTATGATAGGCGATGTCGGTCGCCAGTTGGGTGGTTCGAGTCGGGAGAGGCTAGGTTGTTGGGTTCAGATTTAGTTCAGAACGCCTTGGACAAGGTGAAGATCATTCAGGATAGACTCCGTACAACTCAGTCCAGGCAGAAGAGTTATGCAGACCGTAGAGTTCGTGATTTGGCATTCATGGTTGGTGACCGGGTATTGCTTCGGGTGTCTCCCATGAAGGGTGTGATGAGGTTCGGAAAGAAGGGCAAGTTGAGCCCTAGGTACATTGGTCCCTTTGAGATTCTTGAAAGGTAGGAGAGGTGGCCTACAGACTTGCTTTACCACCGAGTTTATCAGCCGTGCATCCGGTGTTTCATGTATCTATGATTCGGTGTTTCATGTATCTACCCAAATCCCTAGTGTCCAGTTGGACAAGGATTTGACTTATGAGGAGAAGCCGGTAGCCATATTAGCCCGGCAGTTGAGATCAAAGAGTTATCCTTCGGTTCGTGTTCAATGGAGAGGTCATCCTGTTGAGGCAGCTACTTGGGAGTCCGAGTCCGATATGCGGAGCCGATATCCCCATCTTTTCTGAGATTCAGGTACCTTTCTATGTCCGTTCGAGGACGAACGTTTGTTTAAGAGGTGGAGATTGTGATGACCCAAAAGGTCATCCCAAGTATTTTTAGCTAATTGCGTGTTCTGAGGTCGTGAAAACCTCCTTTCATCTCACCTCGACGTGCGTGTGCAGCCCGGGCGTGTAGCCGGGAAGCCGTTATGTGAAACACTGATAAAAACAATATATTTGTGTTGAAATTTGAAGTAAAGTCGACTTTGGTCAATATTTTTAGTAAACGTACCCGGACTCGTACGGTCCCGGAGGGTCCGTAGGAAAATATGGGACTTGGGCGTATGCCCGGAATCGAATTCCGAGGTCCCAAGTCCGAGAAATGAATTTTTAAAAGAAATTATTTTCTGAAAAATATAAAGGTTTTTTAAAATGAGATGTTATGTGAAACCTGTGGTATCGGACCCGTATTATGGTTATGGAGTACGGTACAGGTTCGATATGATTTATATGTGTTGTCGGTAAAGTTTGGTAAGAAACAGAATCCATTTTATGTGATTCGAACCTTAAATGCAAAATTTGAAAGTTTTGGAAGTTTTGAAAATTTTCATGGATTTTGAGGTTTAATTCGTTGTTTTGATGTTATTTTGGTCGTTTAATTACACGAATAAGTCCGTAGGACGTTTATGAGGTTGTGTGCATAGTTGGTTTGGAGCTCCGAGGGCTCGGGTGAGTTTTGGGTAGGTGTCGGGGTGATTTAGACTTAGAAAAATCTGATTTTTGCTGCTGTATCTGGTGTCTAGGTCTGTTGACCTCCGCGATCGCATGCACTGCATGCTATCGGGATGAGTAAGTCTGGGGGGGGGGGGGGGAAAAATCCCCCGGGGGACCGAGGGGGCGTGGGGGGGGAGGCGGGG
>ML242085.1:0-28835 GCA_005239495.1 Nicotiana undulata
ATCTATCATCACCCGAATGGGTTTGCCGTTTACCCTCAGTTCAACGAACATCAAGGTCCTCTCATGCTTGGGAGGAGTCCTTTTATTCGTCTTCTTGGCCCCTTTCTTGGTGACTGGGCGGGGATCCTTCTTCTTGCGGATACCAGCACTGGTTCCCGCTAATACCTGAGAAACAGAACCCACAATGGCGTTGAACGCACCGACTGCTTCGGTCTGTTCATCCTCATCTGTTTCATCATCTGTCCCATCATCATAAGCTTGATGGGCATTCATCTGTGCATGTGGGCACTCATTATTCCAATGAGGCCCGCCGCAATGACGACACCCTGAAGGTGGCTTTCTTCCCCGGTCATTGCTGTTTTGATGCAACACTGTTGCTGCCTGAGGAGGGAGCCTTAGCTTTGCCTGCACTCCGGTCTCCCCCACTTCTGCTAGGGCAACCATTGGTAGGTTGGCCTCCTTTGTAACCCGCTCGGACAGGCGGCTGCGGCCTATCCTTCCGAGTCTCCATCTGGTAGTCCCCGAGGCATTCCGCTGTTTGGATTGCCTTGGGAAGAGTGTCCACCCTTTGTCTTTGCAGCTCCATGCGGGCATAAGGTTTCAACCCTTCCAGGAAAGTGAAGAGCTTGTCCTTGTCCCCCATGTTGCGAATGTTCAGCATGAGTGCAGAGAATTCTCGCACGTAGTCCCGCACTGATTTGGTCTGGCGGAGCTCCCGTAGTTTCCTTCTTGCATTGTACTCAACATTTTCGGGAAAGAACGGTAGGCATGGCAGCCTTCAGCTCCGCCCATGTCTCCAGAGTATCTTCACCGGCTTGGATGGCTTCGTAGTTCACTCGCCACCAGAGCTTAGCATCGCCCTGAAGATACATGGCAACAGTGGCTACCTTATTGGCTTCTTCTAGGCCTCCCACGGCATCGAAATACTGTTCGATGTCGAAAATGAAAATTTCCACTTCTTTGGCATTCCTAGCCCCACTGTATGGCTTTGGCTCAGGAATTTTCAGTTTCTGTGCCAAGGGAGCGGGGTTCACAGCGCCCCCGATTTGATTTCCACCGCCTCGAAGCAAGCCTTGTAGAGCAGCATTGACAACGTTGAGCTGGNCGGTCTCCCTCAGAGTCGCGGCTCATGTTTTCGATGTCAACCGCCTGGGCCATCCTGCGGTCCAGGTCGTCCAACCTTTGCAGTAGGTCGGTTTTCAGTTCCGGCACCGTATCTACAATGGGTCGTAGTACGTTAACCGTCTCCTCAAGGGCCGCAATGCGGTCCCCATGATTCACCATGGTCTGGTGGTGATGCCAGTACGTTCCCTCGTCCGATGTCGAGCCTAGGCTCTTATACCAACTATTACGCGGCGCCTTCCTGAGATTCTTTGGAAGGGCGACGTAAGGCTAAGCAACCGATGTCAGGGTGGTTGCTGTCCGCCAAATGAGGTCCCCGCCACACGCTAGACTAGATTGTCAGTGCCGTGTGGGAAAACCAATGCCAACAATTGAGAGAACAGTAATGAGATTTGAAATGATGAAAGTTGGATTGCAATAATGAAAGTTATTACAAAATGAAGGCAATGCGGTGTCGAGTGGTAGAGACACCAGTACAGGGATTTGCTTGCTAGAAAGTTTTGAATGCTTGATACCCCCTAATAATGCTTAAAAAAAATAAACCAACATTACATAAGTAGACTAAACTACGCTAGAGAAACATAATGAAAGTACATGAAATAAAGCTACTCTATATTTACAGAGAAAAGGACTTAGTTTTCTACAAAGGTAGAAACAGGTCCGTTGGCAGCAACTTTGTCTTCGGCATCATGATCTGCGCGCGTATCACGATCTGCGCGCGCGGCGCTGTTGGCAGCTGCTTGCGGATGGGCGCTAGCGAGGGAAATTGGTGGGGCGACAGAGGCACCTGCGCGCTTGTCACTTGGAGCGGCCAAGACCACGGGGCCGTCCGTGGCGCTAGGCGTTGGGAGACTTGTTAGGACGCCACGGGGCGCGTCAAAGGGGTCATGGGGCATGGATGGAAAGCCGCCCATGACAGTAGTTATGAGTCTTTTTGTGTGTTTCGTACGCAGACTTTAGAATCTTATCCCCTAAAAATGATTTTTTTCTCTCCAGGTATGCTTCTTGAAGTAATTACGTGCGCTCTGCAAGGCTTCATTTCGGTTATCTTTCAGAATAGAACAAAGAACGTATGGAAGTGTAATTTTTTTGTAGCTTATGATGATTATATTTTCTTCTTGTAGCAGGTTTTGGCATTGCCACTATGCATATACCCTTTTCTTGAGGGTCTTTCATATTGCAGCATTACGATTGCTTTGTTGGTCCTTCAATGAATAGAGTATTCAATGAATAGAGTATAAATCTTTCTAATGTTTGATAACGAGACATTTGTGCATATTTAAACTCTATATACTCATACACTGGTTTATATCTATATATGGATAGATCAGTGCGCTTGCATTAAGTTTCATGCCTTCTCTTTCCATGACTTATAAAATGTATCCCAACTTCACGATTCGTCAAATTGTTGACCACTTGTGCATTTTTGGAGCTGGTAAGTGAAGAAGGTATGGTCTCGAAATTTGTAGATTACTTTAAACATCCACACTTATATGATAATTGTTTATATGGAAGGGTCGACATTAAGAATGTGTACTGAACAATATAATACTAACTTGCATAACGTCGTGGAGAGAGGCCAAAATGTGTAATTGGAAACGGGTAAGTTAAGTTCCTAGGTCGTAAAGCAAAAACCTCAACCAGGGGCGGATGCACCTTGCCTTTCGTCGAAAAAATATACGAAATATGTGTACGTCATTAATATACAGAAATAATAAGAAAAATAAAAAGAAATGGCATTTTTTATCAAATAAATCCGTAGCTCACCTGGTCAAGTGGTTTTTTTGCTTCTTTAGGTCGCGGGTTTTTGCCCTAGCAGCAACATGTGTTGTTTAGTTTATAAATTTTGTGTCCTATTTATATTTATTAAAAGATTACTCTTATAATAACTTTTACGATGCTAGTCCCATAGTTGTCATGTTTTAATGGGTATATTAAATAAATAACGAATTCAACTTAAAAAATTTAAAACTTTATCGAGGAGAGTTTTAGTAATAGTTTGAATGTTTTTTAAAAAAAAAATGGTACGAAATATGCTATTATGTAGATGCGTTTATTTAATATTGACACCGCTAACGAAAAATTCTGTCTACGCTCTTGACCTCAACAATTTGCGACTTGCACAGTCGTTCTTTACACTAAATTATTAATTACAACTATGAGAGTATGATTGATAAACTGCCAATAAGTTGAAAAAGCTCTGCTTCAGAAAGTTTATTAGATGGATTTTAACTTCATTGCTTTTCTGTCAATCTACCAGAAAAATCTTGCTCATGTTGGGTACTTGAGCCCGTGCCCTACTAGTTTTATAATAAGTGAAGCGATGAAACTTACCATATATAATTCAAATTTTCGGTAGCGTTTAAAGTTTAAACTAGTAGTTTACTTATACTTCCAGAAATCTTGGGTTTTCCCGAATTGAAACAGTGTCTAAATAGGATTCTTTATAAGGAAAAAAAAGGGGAAGACAATACCGTTATATATATAAGAACTTGTTCTGCTCCATTCCTTCTTCTTTTAGGTTTCGGGTTTTGAATTTATCCTCATTCTAAACCCAAACAGTTCAGGTTTAGAATTCTCTTAATTCTATAAAACTAGCTTTCGCTTCTCCATCCTTAACTCTCTCTAATTCTCCACTGCTACTATATCCTTCAAGCTGCGCTCCTTTTTTGTTTATTTGACGAACAATTAAGTGCTACACAATGCTGACGGTAGATGATTTTGTGGGCATGGATTTTAAGCCCAACATGAGTCGAATCGATTATTTGGTGACTGTTGCTGAAGTTGCTCAGTTAAAATCCAAGTATGAAGAAGAATCCAACCTAGTTGCTGAACAAGATAAAGAGTATTGCATCAAGAAAGAAGAAAAAACCATTCAGAATATTCAGTCCATATTGTCATCTTTCTCTGCTAATAATCTTGATGATCAAGAAAAACATATTCTTGATATCGACATCCCAAAGGGGAGAAGATCACTGCAAAAACTACGGCCAAGAAAAGTTACTGAACAATTTATTTGCAGTAAAGAATTGATGATCAAGAAAGCTGTGGAAAATTTAGGAGAAAAAGAAACCAGAGTAGTAAAAGTTGGTGATGGGGAAAAAAGAAGGATCAAAATCAATTGGGGGACTATTGGTGCTAATTCTGCAATTGGAAAATCAAGAACAGAAAAAGTAGCCAACAACCCACTTGGTTTAAGCAATGAAGAATACTTCATCAACAAAAATTTGGCCAATGAAAAACCAGGAAAGAAGGAAGAGGAAGATAAAGAAGAGGCTAAAAGGAAAAAGAAGAAGGTGAAAAAGGACGTTATTGTTAGAGTTACAGCCCCAGTTGTAATTAACGACCAACCAAGAGAATTACCAATAGAATTCAAGAATAAAATTACAGAAATTGGAGGTTCAGTTGAAACAGCGATATTGGTAATAGAAAAGAGGTTGTTTGAGACGGATATTAGACCAAATGAGGGCAGACTTTCAATCCCACAATCGCAAATGAAGGAGTTTCTGAAATTGCAAATGAAGGAGTTTCTAACACCAGAAGAAGAGGCATATTTGAACACTCGAAATGGGAATAATGTGTCTAAGAAAAAAGTGAAGTTGATTGAGCCATCTCTTGAAATATGTGATATTAATTTGAGAAAGTGGAATATGAACAAAAGTAAAGGGAAAACAAGTTCAAGTTATGTGTTGAATACATATTGGAATGATGTGACTGAAAGGAATGCTTTGAAAACTGATACTTTGGTGCAATTGTGGGCATTTAGAAAGGGATCAGAGTTATGTTTTGCACTGGTCAAACTTCAAGACTAAAGTTAAGGTAGTAGTCGGTTACATCGAGAATTTTTATTAAGAGGTGTCATGTAATAATTAGATACGTCAAAAAGTTAAGAGGTGTCAAACTCTAAGACTGAAGTGAAAGTAGGCAATAATTTTTATGAGTATATAATGGTAGCATATGTAGATTCATGCTTTTACTTTTTATATTATATATTTACATGTTTAATGTTTATCTATTTGAAAGAATTCTTTATCTCTGTTTTTTTTTATCCTGTTCCAATTTATGAGATGAGTTCACTTTTCTGAATATATAGGTTTACGAACTGTAATAGAATTTATCTATCCTTAATTAGAGATTTGAATTTGAGCCCCGAAAATGGAAAAAATTGGTAGAAGCCTTATATGACACGAATCTAAGTTGGTTGATGTCCCAATACGGGTGCTAGCCGGTGGCTCACCAAACGTCGGAAAATTATACTTTTAAAATACGTATATATAATGATACCCCTTGACTTCTTGATGAGTTTATTTCTGTTTTGATTCCCCTTGTGAAAATTCTACCTCCGCCACTGATACCGACATCGGGTGATAACCCAGAAAAATTCAATTATGTTTAAAATTTTTGTAAAGTGTATGGTCAAAGAGGACTAAGGATTAGTAAGAAAGACATTAATAAAGTAGTTGAAAACTATGAAAATACCCAAAAGTATAATTGCATTATTTTCAAGATAATGTCTGCTTTAGGAATAATATCATTTTTGGTCCCTGAATTAGTGCTTTATTTCGACTTTGATCCTTGTGTTAATTAGCTAAGCATATTAACTTTCAATCAATTCATATGTGTGATTTTAGTCTCTGAAACTAATTGATGTTGAAAAGTTAACAGAACAATATCTAAAAAGACAGAAAATAAAAATAAAATGAAAAAGCAGAGCAAATTGAAAGGAATTTTCAGTAGGATAGACTTCGACCAAAAAACCATGTCTAGAGTCATAACATAATGATAATTACAAGTTCTTCTGCTAAGGATGCCAAAGAAGGAAAAATACAAAAAAAAAAGAGGGGGGGGGGGGGGGGACTTATTTGAGGGAAAATGAAAATTTAAAAGTTTTATATGGCCTATTATTAATAAGATCAAATAGATTTGAATTAATAAATAAAATGATTTCTAGAACGTTAAAATTAACTCGGTAAAACATGTTAAACTGAACCAAACAATATAATTTTGTCGACTAACTCGTCACTTCAATATTTTTTTTATGAACTGTAAATATTGTAATTATGTCTTTCTTTGTCTTTTTTTTTTCCTTTTCTCTTAGGGTTCTTTTGTTGTATTTAATTAGCCTATGCGTAATTTATTTGAGGCTACTAAGTATAAAAGTGAATGAGGGATTGATAATTCAAGTTTATATTTTAATTTAAATTGAACAATAGGAATCCATACAATCAAAGATAAAACATTATGCTTCATTGTCTAATCTCCAAAATTATGTGCGGTGATCACCCTAATAAATACGGCCAAAATTTGCATGGTTAATACTAAAAGAAAGAAAAAGTGAAATGGACATATATAATTATAAAAGGAAAATACCTACCTTAATTTTTTATAATATAATGAAAGAAGGAACGTTATTTGGTGAACCTTTAATTTAAATAATAATTACTTCTTAAAACAAATCGATAATGATGTTCTATTTTCATACATAGAAGGAAGGGGTTCAAATATTATTTAAAGAAAATTATTCTACTTCAAATTGGGAAAAATTAATAAGTACTAAACTTTTAGTTGATTTCAAAGTACTATATGTTAGAAAAATAATTAAATGATAATGTTGAAATCTCAAAGTCCTGAATATTAGAAAAATAACTAAATGGCTATTCATAAATATTAGGGTACTAATTAAATAATTATTTCTACATATTAGAAAATTAATTAAATGATAATTTTTTTAGTGCGAACTCTATTTTTAAAGGGGTAAACATTTCGTTAAGAGCCTTCGTGTTTTTAATATAGTATAAATAGATTCTTTTTTTGAATATTAATTCAGATTTCAACTTTTTCTTATTTTTCTTTTATGGCAGGATTGTTAGATGCAGTGATGAGTGTACTGCCAGAAGCATATTACAGATTATGTATTAAAAATATTGAGGCTAATTGGTGCAAAATTAGAGGAAGGATGAAATGAAAAAGGTGATGTGAGGGTGTTTTAGGAGTACTTATAAAGAGAAATTTGAAAATCGGTTGATAAAATTGGGAGATTTAGTTGAAATACTGCAAAGGATATAATGTATTATCCACCAAAAGCTTGATGTAGAGATCAAGGTAAGAATATGATAGTGGATAATAGCTTTACAGAATCATTTGACGCATGAATTTTGGAGGCTAGAAACAAGTCTATCATCCAGATTGTTGAAGAAATAAGGATCAAGATAATGTAAATGTTGGCTGACAATGAAGCTAAACTAAGGACTTGTAATGTTTACTACAGTCCACCAGATATGAAACTATACAGTGATTCCAGGCAAATTGCCTCACCTTTCAAGGTACACTTTAACAGTAATAATGGATATGAGATTTTAGAAGGGGAAAATAATCACAGTGTCAATCTAGAGAAGATGAGATGCATTTTGTAGAATATGAGACTTGGTGGAATCTCATACCCCTATAAAATCAAAACCCTGATGCACTAGAAGGTAGATGTGTATACTAAATAGGCTTATTTGTTAACATATAAGCAAAAGATGTACCCATTGAGGGGTTCAAAATTCTAAAAATTTGATCTTTCTTAAGACATGGAGCCACCTGATGTTGTGAAAATTATTAAAGGAAGGGGACTCGAATTTATTGCAGCAAATGTGGTGAGCCTAACCACAATGCAAGGTGATGTTTCAAGGTATAAATAACAACACTCTACATTTATTTGATTACATTGGTATAACTAACATACACTATTTTGTGGCAGGATTCTAGAGCTGGAAGCAATGCGCAGTCAAACTAAAGATGAATTGCAAGAAAAGAAGATTGAAGAAGAGTCCCGGACAGATCTTACTATAGATCTTAAAGCACTAACACATGCAATGCAATAGTCTATCGGTTATGGCTCTCAAATGGGAAGTGAAGTAGACCCACCATTATGGCCACGTGTTATTTTTGAGACAAAAATGAGACCGGAGAGCAAAAAAAAAATAAAAAAATCCAGTTGAGACAAGAAGGTTAAGTTCAGGGGAGATCACACAGGAAACTCAATACTAAATTGCCTTTCTCACCAAACAAGGCAACTTGGAAGAGAAAGACAGCCATGACACCCATCAGTTGCAAGAATAAGTGAGGGAAAAAAGGAGTGAAGAAGATGAGGATAAAGGGTAAAAGTGCACTTGCACTAGAGACATGGTAGTTGGATAGTTAAATTTTTTTTGTGAAGACTGGCAAGAGTAGTTGTTTTTTACGAAGACTAGTATAGGTACAGTTATGCTAGCCTTTTGACTTAGCCATCCGTTGGTTGATTATATCTTATATTTTTTGTTATTGTCTAAGTACCTAATAGATAAGGACAAGTTAACCTAAATAGTGAATTTATTACACTTTGAATGAACTATCCTACTTGACTGTTTTGGTATGACATTTTTGTCTTTGTAAATTTGGTGCATTATTTATCATATTGGTATTGCCAGATTTGTATAGTGAAGCTTGTCCTATTCAATATATTGAATAGAAAACTGATATAGTAAACCCAAATGAGAGTTGCTTGGATTTTTACGGTTCTTTAGTATGTATTGCTAAGGCCAACGTACCACACAAGTGATTAAAAAAATAATAAAAAATTATAGCAAGAAAGTTTTTTTTGTGCTTTAGGAAAAGAACATCCCTTTTTACATACATATCTGAACACAAACTAAATAAACACGATAATTAACTATAAGATACGACATAAGTTAAAAACAACAAGTACGGAACACAAAACAAAATAAATATGTTAACTATCTATAAGATCCAAAATTAGTTCAAAGATCCATCTACTACGATTAATCCAACATCTCAATTGTCATTCGATCTTCCAAGTCGCGACTAATCCAACAAAATGACACATGATACAAATAACAAGCCACTGCATATTCTTTAACTTTCGGATCACCCTAGCATCATGTACCAGCAAATTCTCAAGATTCGCCGCATTTTTCTTCAAAATATTATTTTTCTTCACTATTTAGGTCCCTCCAACTGCCACTTATTTTTCAAGATCAATCACCTTCCGATGCAAAACATTTCTTTCACGTTTAAACCAATCTTTTTCCTTCTTCAACTCTAGAAGTAAGAAGTAAGCTCATTATCCTCTCATTCGCTATAAACATATTGTTCTCCTTGTTCAAAAATCATAGAATAACTACCAAAATTATACATCATACCAGCGTGAAAGAATTGAAAAAAGACACATATGACATTAAACTATTATAACATACATCCTATTGTGATGACCCAAAAGGTCATCCCGTGTATTTCAAGTTAAACCTGTATTCCGAGGTCATGAGAACCTCCTTCTATCTCACCTCGATTTGCGTATGCATCCCGGACGTGAAGTCGGGAAGCCGTTATGTGAAAAACTGACAAAAATGACATCTTTGTGTTGAAATTTGAAAAAAGTTGACTTTGGTCAACATTTTTGGTAAACGGACCCGGACCTGTGATTTGACGGTCCCGGAGGGTCCGTAGAAAAATATGGGACTTGGGCGTATTTTCCAGAATCGAATTCCGAGGTCCCAAGCCCGAGAAATGAATTTTTTAAAGAAAATTATTTTTTGAAAAATATAAAGGTTTTTGAAAATGAATTTTGATGTTGAAACCTATGGTATCGAGCCCGTATCTTGGTTCCGGAGCCCGAAAAAGGTACGATATGATTTATATATGTTATCTGTGAAGTTTGGTAATAAACGGACTTCGTTTGACGTGATTCGGACCTTAAATTCAAAATTTAGAAGTTTTGAGGATTTTCATGGATTTTGAGGTTTAATTCGTTGTTCTTGATGTTATTTTGGTGATTTGATTACACAAATAAGTCCGTAGGATATTTTTGAGGTTGTGTGCATATTTGGTTTTGAGCCCCTAGGGCTCGGGTGAGTTTTGGGGTGCAAAAACATAGAAAAATCTGGTGTTTATTATTGTCATCTGGTGTCTGGTAATTAGTGCTATTCGAACGCATAGGTTCGATCGCGAACACATAGCACTGTCTTAGGGGGGTGTGGGATTTCTTTGTGTGAACGCACCACACCAAGTGCGAACGCGGGGCACAAGATTGTTACTATATGCGAACGCACTCAAGGGGGTGCGAACGTACAAAGTAGAGAGGGGTTCTGAGGGCTGGGTGTGTTTTACCCTGTGCGAACGCGATCCTACAACCGCGAATGCATAGGTCTGTGTAACCAACCCTTAGCGATCGCAGTCTGGTGCCCGCGAACGCGGAGAGTAAAATCGCCCAGTGATTTAAATTGTCCAAAAACAGAACTAATACGGGATTCTTCACCATATTCATAAACCTCTTCTTCTCCAAACTCCTTAGGCGATTTTTGAAGCATTTCTTCACCATAACATCTTAGGTAAGTAATCTTTGACTTGTTTTCTTTCATTTTTATTAACACCCATTAGATTTTAGGCCTAAAAACATGGAATTAATGGTAGAAAATTAGGGATTTGGTAGAGTTAGGGATTTTTGATTATTTGAGAATTTGACCTTGTTTTCTGGTCGGATTTCAAAACAAATTATATATTCGGTCTCGTGGGTGAATGGGTGATCGGGTTTTAGTCCGAACCTCATGTTTTGACCAAGCGGGCCGTCGATTTTTGGATTTTTGGGAAGAATGTTGGGAATTCTATAATTAAGCATTGGAATTGAATTGTTTAGCATTTATTGATATTATTGAGTCGATTATGTCTAGATACGATTGATTTGGAGTCGGGTTTGAGAGGAAAAGCGGTGCTAGAGGCTTGATTTGGATCATTGGAGTCGAGATAAGTGTTTGGCCTAACCTTAGCTTGATGGAATATGTATCGAGTCTTAATTGCTACATGTTTATTCCATGTTCAATGTATAGGTGAGGTGACGAGTACCTATATGTTGTTGTCGAGCATGACCGTTAGTTGAATATTATGAATTCTTTGATTTTCATTGATAATTTCCGTGTTATGGGTTAAATTTCAACTTGTGGTTATTCATTTGATAGAAATTCTTAGTTATGAGTACTGTGGAGTAGTTGATCGGTTGAGGAATATTTTGTGGAATTATACACCTGTGTAGGATTTGTTATAGTTGTGTCCCTTGCCGGGACGATATTATTCTTGTTGAGTACTTCTGTGCATTTAAGGTTTCTTATTGTTTATTTTCCTGCTAATTGTTGCTTTTATGTTTATTATTTTGCACGAGGGGACATTCTGTGTCGTGTTGTTGATATTTATGCACGAGGGGACATTCTGTGCCGTGTTATTGATATTTATGCAGGAGGAGACATTTCGTGCCGTGTTATTCATATTTTATTGCACGAGGGGACATTTCGTGCCGTGTTATTGATATTTTATTGCACGAGGGGACATTCCGTGCCGTGTTATTGATATTTTATTGCACGAGGGGACATTCCATGCCGTGTTACTGATTATTATTGCACGAGGGGACGTTCTGTGTCGTATTATTGATATTTTATTGCACTAGGGGACATTCCGTGCCGTGTTACTGATTATTTATGCACGAGGGGACATTTCATGCCGTGTTTACTGATTATTTTAGCACGAGGGGACATGTCGTGCCGTTTTTGTTTACCTGTTTTGTTCGGTGTTGTTATTTTCTGTCCTTAAATTGATATTTTGACTGTCACTCCGTTCTATATTTCTGTTAACTGCTACCCCTTCTTCCCCAGCATGTTTTCCCTCATTTTTGTGCTTAACTGTTTATTTTCCTGTCGATATTTCTTTATTATGTTATTAAACTGCACAGGTATCATTTATTTTTGTGCCCTAGCCTCGTCACTACTTCGCCGAGGTTAGGCTCGACACTTACTCAGTACATGGGGTCGGTTGTACTGATGCTACACCTGCACTTTCTTATGTTGTGCAGATTACGGCGCCCGGACTCAGTGGACACTGATTGAGTAGGATTCCTTCAGTCCACATGTGACACTGAGGTAGTCCTGCAGGCATCCACTGGCCTTGGCGTCTCCTTCTATCTCGTTCCTTTCTTCTGTCATTACTTTGTATTTTTGAGACAGCTGTACTTGTTTATTCAGACCTTTATTTTTAGTATTCTTAGACGGTTCGTGAAATTGTGATACCAGTTCTGGGGGTTTTATTAAGGATTTTTGTAATATTAAGTAGTTAAGTTGTTGGATTTCATAGCTTCCGTACTCTTATTCATATTTGTTCTCGTTTATTACTTTTCTGTTAAATGCCTAATAATAAGGAAATAAGTATAATAACTGGAACGTTGGCTTGCGGGTTCAACGTTAGACGCCATCACGGTCCCGGCGGTGAGATTTCGGGTCGTGACAAGTTGGTATCAGATCACTAGGTTGCTTAGTTCTCATAATTCACGGACAAACTTGGTAAAGTCTGAGGGATTGGTACGGAGACGTCTGTACTTATCCCCCAGAGGATGCAAAGTTAGGAATGACTTCACATCTATTCTTCTCTGTCGTGCGATTTGAATTCTAAATACTAATTGAGTTTCTATTCTATTCTCTCACAGATGGCGAGAGCGCGTGCTTCCCCAGGTTCCGATCAGCAACCCGATACTCCAGTCGCAGATCCTACGAGGGGCCGAGGACGAGGCCTAGGCTAGGGCAGGGCTCAACGCAGAGTACCATCCCCAGTGGAGGATCCTCAGGTAGAGTTTGCAGAGGAGATTCCCACGTAGACAGTTCCAGTTGGACCAGCTCAGGTCCCAGAGGGGTTCATTGCCACCCTGGTACTTCAGGACGCTCTGGTCCGCTTTGTGGGCCTCATGGAGAGCGTGGCTCAGGCAGGGCTTCTTCCTACAGCACCAGCCATTTCTCAGGCTGGGGGAGGGGCCCAGACTCCTGCTACCCGCACACCGGAGCAGTTAGCTTCTCAGTTCCAGAGTCCAGCACCTTAGACAGCTGGAGCAGCTCAGCCGGGTATGGTGGCACAGACAGTTGAAGGAGCAACTATGTCTGGTGATGCTTTTTGGAGATTGGATTGGTTCACCAAGTTATTTCCTACTACTTTTACTGGTGCACCATCAGAGGATCCCCAGGACTACTTGGACAGTTGCTATGAGGTTCTTCAGAACATGGGCATTGTGGAGACCAATGATGTTGATTTTGCTACATTCCGTCTTTCTGGTACCGCCAAGACTTGGTGGAGGTATTATTGCTTGACCAGACCAGCTGGGTCTTCGCCTTTGTCTTGGGCTCAGTTCTCCGAGTTATTCTTGGGGAAGTTTCTTCCAGTCACCCAGAGAGAGGACTACCGGAGGCAGTTTGAGCGCCTCTAGCAGGGATCTGTGACTGTTACACAGTATGAGACCAGGTTCATCACTTTGGCCCGACATGCTATCATGATACTCCCCACCGATCGAGAGAGGGTGAGGAGGTTTATTGAGGGGCTAGCTCAGCCTATTAGACTTCAGATGGCCATAGAGACAGGTACTGATATTTCATTTCAGGATGCGGCCAATGTGGCCAGGCGAATTGAGATGGTCTTGTCACAGGGCAGTGGTCAGGGGTATGACAAGAGACCTCGTCATATCGGTCGATTCAGTGGTGCCTCATCTGGAGGCATAGATTATTTTGGCAGAGGTCATCCTCCTAGACCATAACAGTCGGCACTTCAAGTATCCCGCAGTTCACCATCAGCTCCTATCAGTGCACCACCGATTCAGAGCTTCTAGGGTGGTCATTCTGGTCGACAGGGACAGTTTCAGAGCCAACAGTCGCAGAAGTAGAGATCTTGCTACACTTGCGGTGGTATGGGGCACATTTCCAAGTTTTGCCCTCGAGGTTCTGGTGGTTCTCAGTATCAGGGTTCCCATGCTATGATTCCCGCACCAGGTGCACCCCCGCCCCCTCAATCAACTAGGTGTGGAGGTCGAGGTGCCAGAGATGGAGGCCAGACAGTTAGAGGTGGAGGAAAGGCTAGGAGAGTTAGAGGTCAACCCAGAGATGTTCAGGTTGGAGGGGCTCCGCCCCGATGCTATGCTATTCCTTCCAGACCTGAGGTTGAGGCCTCCGATGCAGTCATTACAGGTATGGTTTCAGTTTGCAGCAGAGTTACTTCGGTTTTATTTGATCCGGGGTCTACATTCTCCTATGTGTCTTCATATTTTGCTCCTTATCTCCTTATGCGTCGTGATTCCCTAGGTACTCTTCTATATGTATCTACACCGGTGGGTGATTCCATTGTGGTTGATCCAGTCTACCGTTCTTGTATAGTAGTTATTGGTGGTCTTGAGACTCGTGTAGATCTTTTGCTTCTTGATATGGTTGACTTTGATGTTATATTGGGGATGAATTGGTTATCTCCCTATCATGCTATTTTGGACTGTCATGCCAAGACAGTGACCTTAGCCTTACCGGGAGCACCTCATTTGGAGTGGAGAGGGACTCCTAGTCATTCTTCTGGTAGAGTTATTTCATATATGAAGGCTCGGTGCATGGTCGAGAAGGGTTGTTTGGCCTATTTGGCCTATGTTCGTGATTCTAGTGCTGAGGTTCCTTCTATGGAGTCTGTTCCCGTGGTTCGTGAGTTTTCATAGGTATTCCCTGTTGACCTGCCGGGTATGCCACCCGACAGGGATATTGACTTTTGCATTGAGTTGGCTCCGGGCACTCAGCCCAATTCTACTCCGCATTATCGTATGGCCCCACCAGAGCTAAAGGAGTTGAATGATCAGTTGCAAGATTTGTTATATAAAGGTTTCATTAGGCCTAGTGTTTCTTCTTGGGGTTCTCCAGTGTTGTTTCATAAGAGGAAAGATGGCTCGATGAGGATGTGTATTGACTATCGGCAATTGAACAAGGTTACTATCAAGAATAAGTATCCTTTGCCGAGGATTGATGATTTATTCGACCAGCTTCAGGGTGTTACAGTGTTTTCCAAGATTGACTTGAGATCTGGTTACCATCAGCTGAGGATTAGGGCGTCTGATGTCCCTAAGACAGCCTTTCGCACTCGGTATGGGCATTATGAGTTCGTGGTGATGTCATTTGGGTTGACAAATGCCCCAACTGCTTTTATGGATTTGATGAACCGAGTGTTCAAGCCCTATTTGGATTCGTTCGTGATCGTTTCATTGATGATATTTTGATTTACTCCCGTAGCCGAGAGGAGCATGAGCAGCACCTTTGGGTCATACTCCAGAATCTAAAGGACAGTCAGTTGTATGCCAAAGTTTCTAACTGTGAGTTCTGGTTGAGTTCGGTTGCATTTATGGGACATGTTGTGTCAGCAGAGGGTATTCAGGTGGATCCAAGAAGATTTCAGCAGTCAGAGATTGGCCTAGACCCACCTCAGCTACAGAGATTCAGAGTTTCTTGGGCTTAGCTGGTTATTATCGCCGGTTTGTGGATGGCTTTTAATCTATCGTAGCCCCGATGACCAGGTTGACTCAAAAGGGTGCCTAGTTCAGGTGGTCAGAGGAGTGTGAGGCGAGCTTTCAGAAGCTCAAGACAACCTTGACCATGACACCAGTGTTAGTTTTACCCATAGGTTCAGGGCCATATACGGTATATTGTGATGCTTCACGGGTTGGGCTTGGTGCAGTGTTGATGCAGGATGGCAAGGTTATAACTTATGTTTCTCGTCAGTTGAAGGTTCACGAGAGGAACTATCCAGTTCATGATTTAGAGTTAGCAGCCATAGTCCATGCTTGAATATTTGGAGGCATTATCTGTATGGTGTGTCATGTGAGGTGTTCACGGATCACAAGAGTTTGCAGTATCTGTTCAAACAGAAAGAGTTGAATATGAGGCAAAAAAGATGGTTGGAGTTGTTGAAATACTATGACATTATCATTCTTTATCATCCGGGAAAGGCCAATGTAGTGGCTGATGCCTTGATCCGGAAGTCATCCAGTATGGGTAGTCTGCTTATATACCAGTCGGAGAGCGACCGCTTGCTTTAGATGTTCAGGCTTTGGCCAATTGGTTCATGAGATTGGAGCTTTCTGAGACTGGCAGTGTTTTGGCCCATACTATGGCCCGTTCTTCATTGTATGATCGTATTCGGGGCAGACAATATGATGATCGTCATTTATGTGTTCTTAGAGATACGGTCCGGCAGGGAGGTGCCAAGTAGGTTACAGTTGATGATGATGGAGTCTTGAGGATACAGGGTCGTATTTGTATGCCTGATGTTGATGGTATTCGTGAGTTGATATTTCAGGAGGCCCATAGTTCCCGGTATTCCATTCATCCGGGCGCCGCAAAGATGTACCAGGATTTGCGGCAGCATTATTGGTGGCAGAGGATGAAGAAAGATATTGTGGAATATGTAGCTCGGTGCTTGAACTGTCAGCACCAGATACCCGGTGGTTTGATGCAGCATATTGAGCTTCCCGAATGGAAGTGGGAGCGTATCACCATGGATTTCGTAGTTGGGCTCCCACGGACTCAGAGGATGTTTGATGCGGTGTGGGTCATTGTGGATAGGCTGACCAAGTCAGCACACACCATTCCGGTATCAGTTTTGTATTCTTCAGAGAAGTTGGCAAAGATCTACATCAGGGAGATTGTTCGCCTGCATGGTGTGCCCGTGTCCATTATTTCTGACCGAGGTACTCAGTTCACCTTCCATTTTTGGAGAGTATTTCAGCGTGAGTAGGGCACACGAGTTGAGTTGAGCACAGCGTTTCATCTCAGACAAACGGACAGTCCGAGCGTACTATTCAGATCTTAGAGGATATGTTGCGGGCATGTGTCATTGACTTTGGAGGCTCATGGGACCGGTTTTTACCTTTAGCTGAGTTTGCCTACAACAACAGCTATCAGTCGAGCATTCAGATGGCTCCGTATGAGGTGTTGAATGGTAGGCGGTGTCGGTCGCCAGTTGGGTGGTTCGAGCCGGGAGAGGCTAGGTTGTTGGGGTCAGAGTTAGTCCAGGATGCCTTGGACAAGGTGAAGATCATTCAGGATAGACTTCGTACATCTCAGTCCAGGCAGAAGAGTTATGCAGACCGCAGGGTTCGTGGTTTGGCATTTATGATAGGAGACCGGGTATTGCTTCGAGTGTCGCCCATGAAGGGCGTGATGAGGTTCGGAAAGAAGGGCAAGTTGAGCCCTAGTTACATTGGTCCATTTGATACTCTTGATAAGGTAGGAGAGGTGGCCTACAACATTGCTTTGCCACCGTGTTTATCAGCCGTGCATCCGGTGTTTCATGTATCTATGCTTCGGAGGTATATTGTCGATCCCCCTCATGTGCTAGACTTCAGCAGTGTCTAGTTGGACAAGGATTTGACTTACGAGGAGGAGCCGGTAGCCATTTTAGGCCGGCAGGTTCATTAGTTGAGATCAAAGAGTTATCCTTCCGTTCGTGTTCAGTGGAGAGGTCAGCATGTTGAGGCAGCTACCTGGGAGTCCAAGTCCGATATGCGCAGTCCCCACGTTTTCCCCGATTCAGATATCTTTCTATGTCCGCTCGAGGACGAATATTTGTTTTAGAGGTGGAGATTGTGATGACCCAAAAGGTCATCCCGTGTATTTTTAGCTAAACCTGTGTTCCGAGGTCATGAGAACCTCCTTCTATCTCACCTCGATTTGCGTGCGCAGCCCGGTCATGAAGCCAGGAAGCCGTTATGTGAAAAACTGATAAAAATGACATCTTTGTGTTGAAATTTGAATAAAGTTGACTTTGGTCAACATATTTGGTAAATGGACCCGGACCCGTGATTTGACGATCCCATAGGGTCTGTAGGAAAATATGGGACTTGGGCGTATGCCCGGAATCGAATTTCGAGAAATATATTTTGTAAAGAAAATTGTTTTCTAAAAAATATAAGGTTTTTAAAAATGAAATTTGATGTGAAACCTGTGGTATTGGGCTCGTATATTGGTTCCGGAGCCCGGAATAGGTTTGATATGATTTATATGTGTTATCTGTGAAGTTTGGTAATAAACGAACTTCGTTTGACGTGATTCGGACCTTAAATTCAAAAAATTTAGAAGTTTTGGGGATTTTCATGGATTTTGAGGTTTAATTCGTTGTTCTTGATGTTATTTTGGTGATTTGATTACACGAATAAGTCCATAGGATATTTTTGAGGTTGTGTTCATATTTGGTTTTGAGATTTGAGGGCTCAGGTGAGTTTCGGGGTGCAAAAACATAGAAAAATCTGGTGTTTATTGTTGTCATCTGGTGTCTGGTAATTAGTGCTATGCGAACGCATAGGTTCGATCGCGAACGCACAACACTATCTTGGGGGGGGGGGGGGAGGGGTTGCTCTGTGCAAACGCACCACATCAAGTGCGAACGCGAAGCACAAGATTGTTACTCTATGCGAACGCACTCAAGGGGGTGCGAACGCACAGAGTAGAGAGGGGTTCTGGGGGTTGGGTGTGTTTTACCATGTGCGAACGCGACCCCACAACCGCGAATGCATATGTCTATGTAACCAACCCTTCGCAAACGCGGTCTGGTGCCCGCGAACGCTGAGAGTAAAATCGCCCAGTGATTTAAATTGTCCAAAAGCAGAACCAATACGGGATTCTTCACCATTTTCATAAACCTCTTCTTCTCCAAACCCCTTAGGCGATTTTTGAAGCATTTCTTCATCATAACCTCTTAGGTAAGTAATCTTCTACTTGTTTTCTTCCATTTTTATTAACACTCATTAGATTTTAGGCCTAAAAATATGGAATTAATGGTAGAAAATAAGGTATTTGGGTAGAGTTAGGGTTTTTTGATTATTTGGGAATTTGACCTCGTTTTGGGGTCGGATTTCAAAACAAATTATATATTGAGTCTCATGGGTGAATGGGTGATCGGGTTTTAGTCCGAACCTCGTGTTTTGACCAAGCGGGTCCGGGGTCGATTTTTGGATTTTTGGGAAGAATGTTGGGAATTCTATAATTAAGCATTGGAATTGAATTGTTTAGCATTTATTGATGTTATTGAGTCGATTATGTCTAGATACGATTGATTTGGAGTCGGGTTTGAGAGGAAAAGCAGTGCTAGAGGCTTGATTTGGATCATTGGAGTCGAGGTAAGTGTTTGGCCTAACCTTGGCTTGAGGGAATATGTATCGAGTCTTAGTTGCTATGTGTTTATTCCATGTTCAATGTATAGGTGAGGTGATGAGTACCTATATGTTGTTGTCGAGCATGACCGTGAGTCGAATATTATGAATTCTTTGATTTTCATTGATAATTTCCGTGTTATGAGTTAAATTTCAACTTGTGGTTATTAATTTGATAGAAATTCTTAGTTATGAGTACTGTGGAGTAGTTGATCGGTTGAGGAATATTTTGTGGAATGATACACCTGTGTAGGATTTGTTATAGTTGTGTCCCTTGCCGGGACGATATTATTCTTGTCGAGTACTTCTGTGCATTTAAGGTTTCTTATTGTTTATTTTCCTGCTAATTGTTGCTTTTATGTTTATTATTTTGCACGAGGGGACATTCTGTGCCGTGTTGTTGATATTTATGCACGAGGGGACATTCCATTCCGTGTTGTTGATATTTATGCAGGAGGAGACATTTCGTGCCGTGTTATTGATATTTTATTGCACGAGGGGACATTCTGTGCCGTGTTATTGATATTTTATTGCACGAGGGGACATTCCGTGCCGTGTTATTGATATTTTATTGCACGAGGGGACATTCCGTGTCGTGTTACTGATTATTATTGCACGAGGGAACATTCTGTGTCGTATTATTGATATTTTATTGCACTAGGGGACATTCTGTGTCGTGTTACTGATTATTTATGCACGAGCGGACATTTCATGCCGTGTTTACTGATTATTTTAGCACGAGGGGACATGTCGTGCCGTTTTTGTTTACCTGTTTTGTTCGGTGTTGTTATTTTCTGTCCTTAAATTGATATTTTGACTGTCACTCCGTTCTATATTTCTGTTAACTGTTACCCCTTCTTCCCCAGCTTGTTTTCCCTCATTTTTGTGTTTAACTGTTTATTTTCCTGTCGATATTTCTTTATTATGTTATTAAACAGCACAAGTATCATTTATTTTTGTGTCCTAGCCTCGTCACTACTTCGCCAAGGTTAGGCTCGACACTTACTCAGTACATGGGGTCGGTTGTACTGATGTTACACCTGCACTTTTTTATGTTGTGCAGATTACGGCACCGGACCCAGTGGACACTGATTGAGTAAGCTTCCTTCAGTCCACAGGTGACACTGAGGTAGTCCTGCAGGCGTCCGCAAGCATTGGCGTCTCCTTCTATCTCGTTCCTTTCTTCTGTCATTACTTTGTATTTTTGAGATAGTTGTACTTGTTTATTCAGACCTTTATTTTTAGTATTCTTAGACGGTCCGTGAAATTGTGATACCAGTTCTGGGGGTTTTATTAAGGAGTTTTGTAATATTAAGTAGTTAAGTTGTTGGATTTCATAGCTTCCGTACTCTTATTCATATTTGTTTTCATTTATAACTTTTCTTTTAAATTCCTAATAATAAGGAAATAAGTATTATAACTGGAACGTTGGCTTGTCTAGCGGGTTCAATGTTAGATGCCATTACGATCCCGACGGTGGGATTTCGGGTCGTGACACCTATTTAGAACACTTAGAAGGATCGTCTCTCAGTATTGAAGGGAGTTCAAGCTATCAAATGTCTAGCAACATCATCACAATAACAAATCCTCTCGACCTAGAAGAGACAATAGAACCTTTAGTTATTTTTTCTTGTAGTAAAGATGGTGAACTAACCGAGAAAAAGGAAAATTAAACCTTGATCCTAAAATTATTTTCAAAAAGATGAGATAACTGGATCCTTTTGAAATCCTAGCTAACAAAATGGGAGAAAATGAGAAGGGGCATTTATTTTTTCCGATAAGAAATGAACTAGGAAAAAAGATAAATAATGGGTAAGTAAATAAAGCAGGAGGTGCTGGTAAAAAGGGGATGAACAAAAAATTATTAAATTCACATGGAAAAAGAAGGTTGGAAAATATGATTTTAATTAAGTGTAGTGCTTAGCCGTTTCGGATAAGGGTAATTATACTATCAGTGAATGTCGACAAAGATATAAAGATGGCCAACTATTAATGGAGGGTAAATTTACTCCTAGTCGTAAAGTTAAGGAGCTATTTTGGCCTTTTTTCGATTAGTTTGAAGTTTAGCTCGTTTCCAGTTTTGGCTTCTTCCTCTTCTTTTTCTTTTTCTTCAAGCCTTCGATCAACTTCAGACCGCCGAGTTTGAATTTAGGCTTAGACTCGAAATTCTAAATTTCATAACTTTCGATTTGCGATTTCAACTTTAGACGTCGAGTATGAAGTCGATAATGAGGTGACTAAACTTTAAAATCTTTACAAAATTTGCCTATTTTTAAAATTGGTGTCCTAAAAAACGGCCATTAGTCCACTTCTCCAAAATTTCTTTTTCTCCACAAGAAAGACAAAGATTATAGGGAATCTTACATAAATATTTCAAATAAGTCTCAACTTACCAACCTCTTGCCATTAATCATAGACTTTTCAAAACTAACCAAGCACATATAAAAATTAAAAAATCCCAAATAAATAAGGTTCTTTCTCTCTGAGAATCACAATCAAAGATCACCTTCCATATTTTCAAGCGTGATTAGGAATATTGGGTGTCAGAGGATCCATAGTACCTGCAGCCTCCCGGACTTCATATTCAATGCAAGAAGGAAAGGAAATTTCATGGATAAGGTAGCAAATAAGGTGATGAAATACAACTATATATATAAATATATATAAGATTCCAAAAATTTAAGCGAACAAGGACCTTTTTCAATGGGTTTGTTGAGATTCATTGAAAACATATAGATGGGTCAATATACATAATTTGAGGAAGATTGGAGGTGATTTGAACTGATTTGGTATCAAAATTCGTAGTTAAAATCGAGTTCAAAAAATTCTTCTGCAACAGATGTATCAAACATGAAACACGTATGTATCTCACACAGGTGTACATGTGATACACATTTGATACAAATATGATACGTATGTGATATACAAGTGATACACATACCATTTTTTTTCATGTTCATCTTCTACTTCGGATTTTGAATTCAAACCACCTCAAAACTCTACCAAATCACCCCAAAATTGAGATTTAAGATCGTTAAGATGTATCCAATCTATTCTAATAACACCCATTAAAAAAAGCAAAAAAATGGTTTTTTGGCTACAAATATCTAATTGGCTAATATTAGTAATATTTCGCAAATATTAATAATATTTTATGAATTAGCCAATTTTGTAATAAGTTGTTTATAAATGGACATAGGTGATATTTTTCCAAGATTACAGGGAGAAATTTAAAATAGCCAGATTTACAAGTGGTCATTCAAAAATAGTCACAGTTTCAAAAGTAATCGAAATTTAGCCACTTTTCATGTAAAGATAAATTTGAACGAAAATACTGTTCAAAATCCGAAAAATACTCCAGCATAATATACTAGAATTCCAGTATAATATATTGGAGCTCCAGTAAAGTATATTGGAGTTCCAGCATAAGTATTCTGGAACTCCAGTTCAAGCAAAGTATACCGATCCAGGATAATATGCTGGAAGTTCATACACAGGTGCTCGAATCTCCAGTATATTATGCTGGAACTTTTTGCGTGTTGGAATTCCAGCATAATATGCTGGAAGTTCATACACAGGTGCTCGAATCTCCAGTATATTATGCTGGAACTTTTTGCGTGTTGGAATTCCAGCATAATATGCTGGAAGTTCATACACAGGTGCACCGAACTCCAGTATATTATGTTGGGCCAGACTCTGTTGCAACAAAATAGTGTCTATTTTTCAATAACTTGGTTACGCTGGCTATTTTTGAATGACCTGCCCGAAAATTGGCTAGCCTGTGCTATTTTTACAAGATTATATGCCCAAAAGATGTGCACAAATAGCCACTAAGAGAAGTTGTCTTTATTTTTAATCCAGTGTTTTAAATGTATTTATTCTTTAGCCAGTAGTTTAATGAATTTTTACCTGACTGGACGAAAATACCCTTTTGCTATACCTAAGCTTTTATTAACGATCAACACAAGCAGCAAAAGGACATAACTAAATTCAGCAACAGAGACTGTGATCGCGAACTTGAGCTTCTCCTCCGATTTCAAACCATAGTATTCAAATTTCTCGTCCAAAAATCGACATAAATTTACAGTAAGTTATGATTTTGTGTGTTTCTGTTGATTTTTATTTCTTTACTATGAATTTGATGGTACGAATTAGATTTTTTTTTTTTGAATTTCTGGATTGATAAGGTTAAGGACATCGCGTCCTGTAATAGTTTGATAAAAATTGAGGACATAATGTTAAGGATTTGGTGTCCCCGTTTCAAATTGAATTGAAAAACGTTACAGAAATTGTTTAAAACGTTAAGGACACTAGGTCCTGAAGTTTGATTTCAAAGTTAAAAATTTAAGGACACTAGGTCATGAAGTTTGATTTTGAAGTTGAAAAGTTAAGGACAGTAGGTCCTGAACTTTAGGTTCCAAGTTTAAAAGTTAAGGACACTTAGTCCTTAACTTACAATTCGAAGTTCATAACTTAAGGACACTAAGCCCTGAAGTTTGATTTTCAAGTTGAAACTTAAGGATACTAGGTCCTGAACTTTAGGTTCCAAGTTCAAAATTTAAGGACACTTAGTCCTTAACTTTGAATTTCAAGTTCAAAAGTTAAGGACACTTGGTCCTTAACTTACAATACCTGTTCTTAAATATACAAGAATTGCTCTTGACTTGCAGGATGGAAACAATATGCATTATAGTTGCATTTAATGGTAGATGGACTTAAGACTATAAGTATCTTGATCATCAAACAAAACTTGTTCTAGTACCTGAGGCAATTCAGTTTGAAGATTTCACTAAACAGATCTTTGAAGTTATTGAATTTGATAGAGACAAGTTTGAAATAATGATATGGTTTGATATCAACCTGGGAACAAGCAAGTGAATGCTTGTATCCAAAGATTTAGATCTTCACACATGTATAAAGTTACTAAAAACTCATTCACTCTTCAAGGGCTGTCGTTTCATTGTTGATATTTCAGAAAGATATTTTGGATCAACAAGCACCCTTGAAAATGACAACAGAGAAACTGAACATGACAATCAAAACAAATGCCAACAGATAATGGAAATAGTTATGGTTGAAGCTCAACCAATAACTGAAGAGGTGCTTCAAACATTTGATTCTATTCAAGTTGACGGACAAAGCATTCTAGAGATTGACAACGAACAAGCTTTGGGTATTCAAGTCTTAGAGAGTGCACCGATAATCGAAGAAGTTGCTGAAAAAACTTCTACTCAACTAACTAGACGAAGGTCAAATTCGAAACAACAAGAATCCCAACTACGATATTAAGAGAAAATGCTTAGTTGGATGAAATAAAAGTGGGATCAATATTTGACAAAAAGAAAAGTATAATTAACTGTTTTTCGAATATAGCAATTAAAGGACATTTTGAATTCAAGGTTGTTAGATCAAGCTCAACAAGATATTCGTTGAAATGCAATGATGATAGGTGTGGGTGGTGTGTGCGTGCTTTCAGAATTAAAGATTCAACATTGTTCAAGATAGTAAAGATCGAGAAAAATCATGACTGCTCAGTTAACACTATGAAAGCTGATCAAAGGCATGCAGCTTCAAAGTTGATTAGTGGTTACATTATTGACAATCTTCGAGACCCAAGGTTTGAAGTTACACCAGCTTTTGTCATGGCAGAAATGCAAAAATTGCATGGACTAGACATTGGTTATCACAAGGCGTGGCGTGCTATTCAACATGCTTCTGCTTTAATAAGAGGAACTCCTGAAGAGAATTATGAATTATTGTCTTCATACTTGTATATGATGAGAAGTAAAAACCCGGGAACATATACTAACATAAAGATAGACGACAAAAACAGGTAAACAATCAAAAAAGAGTTTATTAGTTTGTTTTATAAACGTTAGCAAAATTGAGCAGATGTTTGAATTTTCAAAATTTCTTTCCGCTTACGTTCTTTTTTTTCCTTTTGATTTCAAAGTCAGAAGTTAAGGACATGGAGTCCTTAACTTCCACGTACAGGCTTATAAGTTAAGGACGGGCAGTCCTTAACTTCCACTTACATGTTTACAAGTTAAGGACAGGCAGTCCTTAACTTCCACTTACAGGTTTATAAGTTAAGGACGTGCAGTCCTTAACTTCGCCTTACATGTTTAAAAGTTAAGGACAATTTGTCCTTAACTTTTATGTGTGCAGTCAAAAAGTTAAGGACTGCATGTCCTTAACTTCTGACCTTGTTAGTCTAACTTCAGGATTACCTGTCTTTAACTTTTGACCTTGTAAGTCGAAGTTAAGGACTGCCTGCCCTTAACTTCTGATAACCTTCTTTAATACTGTATTTTCAGGTTTGTTTATATGTTTTATGCATATGGATCATCAATAGCTGGTTGGAATCATTGTAGACCAATGATTGTTGTTGATGCAACTTTTTTGAAGTTAAAATTTCGTGGTGTTTTAATGATTTCAGTTTCAAAGGATGCAAATAACCAAATTTTCCCACTAGCCTTTGGAATAGCAGAATCTGAAAATAACAATTTCTATGAGTGGTACTTTAATTTAGTGAGCTTCGCAATGCAATTGGAAGCCGTGAGAATTTGATATTTTTATCAGATAGGCATCAAGCTATTGCATATGCCATTGCAAAGGTATATCCGGAAAGCCACCATGGGATTTGTATCTATCATTTGGAGCAGCACCTAAAGCGAAGGAAAGTGAAAAGTGAGGTCATAAAACTTTTTCAAAGTGCTGAAAGAGTATACAGGCGCAAAGAATTTGATCTTTACATGTCAGATATAACAAAAGTAGATAATAAGACTTATGACTACTTGATGGAAGAACCACCAGAAAGGTGGGCACGTTCTTGTAGTCCACGACGAAGATATGACATGCTCACAACTAACATAATTGAGTCAATGAATTCTGTCCTATTAGAAGAAAGGGAGCTGCCTATATTAAGAATGATGGATTCCATCCAAGTGAAGCTACAACGTTGGTTTTATGAAAGAAGAAATCAAGCAGAAGGAACTTTTTATGATGTTTTTTGTTGGGTAGAAGAGGAATTGAAGAAAAATATAGATTTAGCATTTACTTTGAATGTAAGTATTATGTTCTATGTTTAGGTTATTATTTTAATATAATTTAACATAATTTACTAACTTATATGTCTTCAACATTGAAGGTATTCCCTGTTGATTCATGGCGTTCTAAAGTTAAAGAAGAAGGAATTACTTTCTTGGTGGACTTAAACAAAAGAACATGTGATTGTTTTCAGTTTCAATTTGATGAATAACCATGCATACATGCAATTGCAGCTATCGAGAAGAGAAACATCAAGAAGTCCAACTTTTGCTCGCATTGGTACTTAAAAGAATCTTGGCTGAAACATATGAAAGACAAACACATCCTGTAGGACATACTGATTCTTGGATTGTACCAGAGAGTGTTAAGTCACAAATTATTAAACCTCGAGATTTCAAAGTGCCACAAGGTAGAAGGCAGAAGAAAAGGAATATTCCAATTACCGAGTCATCAAAAATATCATTCAAATGTGGTCGTTGGAGAAGAATTGGTCACAATAGAACAACTTGTATATATTCTGCGGCAGTCCATCCATTTTCTAGGAATCATAGAGAAGAGTAGATTTATTCACTCTTTTAAGCTTTTGCTATGAATTGGATTCATTTAGATTATCCTTATTTAAGCATATGTCTGAATTTTCAAAATTTCTTTCCGCTTACGTTCTTCTTTTTTTAATTTTGATTTCAAAGTTCAGAAGTTAAGGACAGAGAGTCCTTAACTTCCACTTACAGGTTTATAAGTTAAGGAAGGGCAGTCCTTAACTTTCACTTACATGTTTAAAAGTTAAGGACAATAAGTCCTTAACTTCGACTTTCAAGTTCAGAAGTTAAGGACAGGGAGTCCTTAACTTCCACTTACAAGTTTAAAAGTTAAGGACATGCAGTCCTTGACTTCAAAGTTTGATTTCAAAGTTAAAAAGTTAAGGACACTAGTTCCTGAAGTTTGATTTTGAAGTTGAAAAGTTAAGGACACTAGGTCTTGAAGTTTGATTTCAAAGTTAAAAAGTTAAGGACACTAGTTCCTGAAGTTTGATTTTGAAGTTGAAAAGTTAAGGACACTAGGTCTTGAAGTTTGATTTCAAAGTTAAAAAGTTAAGAAAACTAGGTCCTGATGCCTTCATATTACTTCTAAAATTGTAATTTTGCATAATTGTGACAAAATATTATGCTATGCAAACAAAATAAAATTGCCATTTGCAAAATTTACAAGAAATTTCAGAATTCATATGGATTCTTTACAAAAATCAACTACAACTAAGTTTCTTTACAACTAAACTACAGCTCCTTCGGACAACAAGTTTCATTTTCACTATCATAGTCGTCGCCAACATTTTCTGGTGGTGTATCATAACCAGAATTTATTTTTCACTCTCCATGTGCCCAAAGATTTGCTGCAAGTTCTTTTCTAAAATCTTTTATGTCTTCAGGTTGAAATTTCTCCACATCCTTTCCCATCATCAACAACTCCGCATATTTGATTAGAAATGCACCACAATCAGTCCTATGAAAAATATAAGATATGGAGTCAATTAAACAATAAATCTAAAGTGCATATAAATTATAAAACAAATAACAACACGTACGATCCAGTTTGGTGTGGTGATCTTTGCCACTGAATATCAAATTTGTTGAATGCATTTCCAAAAGACTTGTGATTTTTATCAAACCGTTAGAACTTTAGCAAGTGGGGGATCATGCGTGCATACATTTCAATGTGTTTCATTCCTGCCTCATATGGCTCACTATATATGGAATCATACACATCAATCGTTTTATCATTCAAGTCCAATACCCCCAAAAGAAAATGTGTCACAACATTATCTTCTTCTGAAGGAAGCCGACATGGAAAAAAGATTTTGTCAACCTCTGTCCAAGCAATTCCACATCTACGATTGTCACCCCACACATATGGTGTCAGAACCAATTGATTATCACTACACCAAAAGGCATTTGTAACATCTTCATTGAATTCCTTATATATTTTGTCACGACCCAAATTCCCACCCTTTAGGCCGTGACTGCGCCTAACGTTGAACCCGCTAAGCCAGCCAACGTATAACTTGCAATAGTAATTTAAAACCATTTAATAAGAGATAAAGCGCTAACCTTTTAACTTTAACTAATTCAATCATATACTGGGATATAGTGGAAAACCGTTTGACCGTACATCAATAACATACCTTTCCCAACAATAATCTTTCCAGCATCAATAATAAAAATAACCAAACTTGAATGCGGAAAGGAAGAACATAACAATCATGAAATAACATAAACTCCCAAAACCGGGGTGTCACAATCCCACGGACTAGCTACTAGAATACTACATACAAGTCTGGAATGAAAGTGCAACACTGTCTTTGAAATAAAGAAGAAAGACAATGAAACGATAAAGGAAAGAAGCCTCGGGATCCACGGACGCCAATGTATACCTCGAAGCTCTAACGTGGACTGAAGGTATCTCCCTCAGAACGCTCCACGGGGTCCGGTAGCAGGATCTGCACGACACAAGGAAGTGCAGTGTAGTATCAGTACAACCGACCCCATGTACTGAGTAAGTGCCAAGCCTAACCCCGGCCGAAGTAGTGACGAGGCTAGACTCAGCATAATACGATCACTTGTCCTAGTCTAAGTAGATATATGTACAAGAATTAACA